>JACXGI010002520.1:0-72545 GCA_016801175.1 Esox masquinongy | reverse complement strand
CTACATGTGACAACAATCTCCCGTATTCTTCATATGAATGGGCTATGGGGTAGGGTGGCAAGACGGAAGCCTTTTCTTACAAAGAAAAACATCCAAGCCCGGCTGAAGTTTGCAAAAACAAACATCAAGTCCCCCAAAAGCACGTGGGAAAATGTGTTATGGTCTGATGAAACCAAGGTTGAACTTTTTGGCCATAATTTCAAAAGGTATGTTTGGCGCAAAAACAACACTGCACATCACCCAAAGAACACCATACCCACAATGAAGCATGGTGGTGGCAGCATCATGCTTTGGGGCTGTTTTTCTTCAGCTGGAACCGGGGCCTTAGTCAGGATGGAGGGAATTATGAACAGTTCAATTTTGGCACAAAACCTTCAGGCGTCCGTTAGAAAGCTAAAGATGAAGATGAAGTTCACTTTTCAGCGCGACAACAACCCAAAGCACACATCCAAATCCACAAAAGCATGGCTTCACCAGAAGCCATGCTAAACGTTTTGGAATGGCCCAGCCAGAGCCCAGACCTGAATCCAATTAAACATCTGTGGGGTGATCTGAAGAGGGCTCGTTATAGGTCACATTAAAGGTGGAAAAAGTTCTGACATGATTTATCTTTGTCTCATTCTTTTACATCACAAGAACCTGAAATTTTAACAGGGGTATGTAGACTTTTTATATCTACTGTGTGTATATATATATATATATACAGTATCTCACAGAAGTGAGTACACCCCTCACATTTTCACAAATATTTGATTACATCTTTTCATGTGACAACACTGAAGAAATGACACTTTGATACAATGTAAATTAGTGCGTGTACAGCTTGTATAACAGTGTAAATTTGCTGTCCCCTAAAATTACACAATACACAGCCATTAATGTCTAAACCGCTGGCAACAAAAGTGAGTACACCCCTAAGTGAAAATGTCCAAATTGGGCCCAAAGTGTCAATATTTTGTGTGGCCACTATTATTCTCCATCACTGCCTTAACCCTCTTGGGCATGGAGTTCACCATAGCTTCACAGGTTGCCACTGGAGTCCTCTTCCACTCCTCACAGAGCTGTTGGATGTTAGAGACCTTGCGCACCTCCACCTTCCGTTTGCGGATGCCCCACAGATGCTCAATAGGGTTTAGGTCTGGAGACATGCTTGGCCAGTCCATCACCTTTACCCTCAGCTACTTCAGCAAGGCTGTGGTGGTCTCTGAGGTGTGTTTGGGGTTGTTATCATGTTGGAATACTGCCCTGCGGCCCAGTCTCCGAAGGGAGGGGATCATACTCTGCTTCAGTATGTCACAGTACATGTTGGCATTCATGGTTCGCTCAATGAACTGTAGCTCCCCAGTGCCGGCAGCACTCATGCAGCCCCAGACCATGACACTCCTACCACCATGCTTGACTGTAGGCAAGACACACTTGTCTTTGTACTTCTCACCTGGTTGCCGCCACACATGCTTGACACCATCTGAACCAAATAAGTTTATATTGGTCTCATCAGACCACAGGACATGGTTCCAGTAATCCATGACCTTAGTCTGCTTGTCTTCAGCAAACTGTTTGCAGGCTTTCTTGTGCATCATCTTTAGAAGAGGCTTCCTTCTGGGACGACAGCCATGCAGACCAATTTGATGCAGTGTGCGGCGTATGGTCTGAGCACTGACAGGCTGACCCCCCCCACCCCTTCAACCGCTGCAGCAATGCTGGCAGCACTCATACGTCTATTTCCCAAAGACAATCTCTGGATATGACGCTGAGCACGTGCACTCAACTTCTTTGGTCGACCATGGCGAGGCCTGTTCTGAGTGAAACCTGTCCTGTTAAATCATTGTATGGTCTTGGCCACCGTGCTGCAGCTCAGTTTCAGGGTCTTGGCAATCGTCTTATAGCCTAGGCTATCTTTATGTAGAGCAACAATTCTTTTTTTCAGATCCTCAGAGAGTTCTTTGCCATGAGGTGCCATGTTGAACTTCTAGTGACCAGTATGACGGAGTGTGAGAGTGATAACACCAAATTTAACACACCTGCTCCCCATTCACACCTGAGACCTTGTAACACTAATGAGTCACATGACACCAGGGAGGGAAAATGGCTAATTGGGCCCAATTTGGATATTTTCACTTAGGGGTGTACTCACTTTTGTTGCCAGCGGTTTAGACATTAATGGAAAGTTTGGACACATCTGCATATTCAAGGGTGTTTTTTATTTTATTTTATCACTTTCCACATTGTAGAATAACAATAAAGACTTCAAAACTATGAAATAATACAGAATCATGTAGCAACCAGAAAGTGTTGAACAGATCAAAATGCATTTCGTATTGTAGATAATTCAAAGTAGCAACCCTTTGCCATGATGACAGCTTTGCACAATCTTTGCATTCTCTCAAATACATTCATGAGTGATGGTTGAAAATTGTTGCATTCTCTCAACCAACTTTAGATTTTTGTTTAGTGTGTACAGCATGTAATTCAGTCAGGTGATTAGCTTAGCTGCCGGCCAAATTCTATTGCACTAATGCATTGAAAGCCTCAAGGCAAGCAAGAATTATGTGGAAGAAAAAATATATTTCAGCCGGATTACAGCATTCTACCAAGTTCTCATAATACCTTTGCTTATAGTGTACTAGTAGGGAGAGAAACAACAGTGTGTTGCTCAGTTGTGAGGCTGAGGAATATCTAAAGCCAAAAGAAGCAAGAAAAATAGATAGAACTCAAGTTCCAACACTTGAGTTCCTTTAAGTAAAGCTTTAAATAATGTTATTAATAAATATCTACAGAAATAATTGTGTCAATGAACATCTTCCTCTGGCCTATTGTCTCTATATACTACTATAAAATGCACAGAAAAGGCTAACAATTCAGTGTTGAAAATGGCATTTTTGTTTCCATCTGTGGGTGTTGGTCTTAGCAAATTGGCCCAATTCAGTTTATAATTGAACAACTACACACCATTTTTAAATACTCACTGATATTAATACAGAATTGTGTTGTTGTAACATGTGATATGGTAATCTCTGGTAAACGCTCCTTTGATGTTAGTTTGTGTAGTTTGATCAGCAATGCATAGGAATACCATTGTGATATTGGAGAAATATCTAGGTGTTGATGATTTTATGCAATTCATCACAACTGACTGAACATTCACTGATGCAACACTTGTTACATGTCATTGTTAAGTTGATACCTTGGAAAAATTGCAAAGTATTTGTGATGCTAAATATACTCATCCCAGATAACACACATAGGTCTTACCGATGTCGGCAGAATGCAGTATAGACATCGGCTGCTCATCGGCAAGATGTAAAAGAGAAGTCGATGTTCCTCTTCCACCGATGTTTGAACGATGCTTCCCGCTTCTCCACTGCCATTTAATAGCTCTACTGCCGACATTTAAGTGATCTACTACCGACATTTAATAGCTTTACTGCTGACATTTAAGTGATCTACTGCTGACAAAGTGAAGAGACAAGATAAAGACTAAGGTATGAACTTTATTTACAAAAAGTACAATTTTACAAAAACATAAAACAAAAGTAGCCTAAATAAAAACACTCAACAATTGTGCTAATTAATCTTCCTCTTCTTCCACAGGTCTCCTTACACTGCTGTCCCCCGAGTCGGTCTTGGCGCAGCCTGAGCCAGTTTTGAATTGCCCTTTCAACCTCTGCCTCAGTAGTTTCTGGCAAACGTGGGATTTTAAGAACAGAACCTAGAAGACAGTATGAAGCGATTGCATTAAGTATGGGCAGCATGCACATTTCCAATGATGAGTTGGTTTTGTCCACCAGTGTTTAATTTCTATAAAAATATGATAATGTTGAACTTACACATAATAACGTCTTTCACTGGCACTGACCGGATGCCAGTCTTCTGCCCCCTCCCGCATCAGTTCAATTGGGTTGCCAAGTCCGGTGTGAAGACCTTCCCGCACACATGCCATACTGTTTGCTTCACATTCTGTCCCCTGGTTGAGGACAGCTTTGAGGTCTGAAATGCAAACAAAGCATTAAAGCTGCACACGTACTGTTTGGGGTAGCCATACTACTCCAACATTTTAGTTGAATCAAGTGTTTGAAGTAGGTAAGAAGTCTTTAAAACAATACTTTTAAATGTTCTAGACAATGTTCTGCTTAATGATATATCTTGATATTATGATCATAGTGAAAACTAAGTTTCATGCAGATCAAAAAAACCTAAATGGTATTTTAGACAAATCAAAGTCTTAAAACAGGTTAATCTGATCCTAACATAACTTAAGGGTTAAGTGCTAAATGGCTAAAAACCATAGAAATTATAAAACCATAACATAAACATATGCATCCCTAGCCCACTTAGTTTTAGAGTACATACCATGCTCTTCTTAAATTTGCTGTCTCTGGCAAGTCTTTCATTAAAGACCTCAAGTGCCTCCAAGCTGGTGATGGGGAGTACTTGTTCCTCCTCCTCTTCCTCCCACTGGGGTTGGATGTCTGGAGCTCACCCACTGAACTGCATCAGTGAGCTTAAATGCTCCACCTTTTGGTGAAGTTGTTCCATCTTCACCAAGAGTAGCCTCATTAGGCTTTCCACTGCCATTGGACAAAAGAGTACACATCATTATTAAATGAAATACCAACGAATTTCAATGTTAAACACACCATTTGCCCACTATCCATATTATATGTCAAGATTGACATTAGTTGACATTTGTAGTGGTTGTTGGTATAGTTTTGCCACATAGGGGCAGAACGTGCCGTTGCCACATAACGCTCCTAAACGTGCCGTTCTTCATGCTCGTTTAGGAGCGTTAACAGAGATGCAGTTGGTGCAGTCATCATAATGCCTCAGTTAAACAACAAGTACCTGCACAGTTTGGTGGGACAATTTGCTTACAGGTCTGAAAACAATGTCTCGGGGCTAGAAGAGACAAGGACAGGACTGAGTACCATTGAAAGTATAACAGGACTACAGGATTGTTGTTTTGTGTTATACTCATTTAACCTACTTCTGGGAGTGTTACTTTTTTCAATTTGACTTGAAGTTGTAGGTTGGACCCCCACTCCTGGCCTCCAACTTGCTGTTGGGACACAAATAGAAGATATGAAATTAGTGGTCAAGCTGTGTCACGGTCCATGTGCCATGCTCTGGTTTCCAAGCGGCCCTGGATAGTGACATGTCTATATGTATGTTCATTGTGTGCACCTGTGTTCTGTTAGGTTAATCACCATGTCTATTTAAGTTAATTCCTTGTCTGTCATTATTGGAAGTATACCCCTGTTGCGTGTTTGTTATTTTATATTCACCAAGTGTGTTTGTGTTGTATATTATGAGTCATTACGTGCCTTATATTTTGGGCAAAATAAAAACCTTTGTTCATCTCATCCTGCGACTGGCTCCAACTCTCTCCAAACTCTTGACACACTGTATCTGGCTAGACGCTTTATGAATGTTCAAATGCATATCTAGTGGTATACTGTTTCAAACAAACTACTTTACCTATAAATGTACAAACCATAGTAATTAGATCCTGGAAAAGACGCTCTGACTAATCTGCAGTTATCCCTATCCCTAAATTTGTTCGTATGTACACATTTAGGATTGTTTCTACTCACTCTCAATGAATGAGCCCCTTGGCCTTTTCCCAAATGCCGGTGATCTGGTCTCCATTTCATCCATCCAACTCACTATTGTGATTGGATAAAGAAGAAAAATAATGCAAATGAGTTTTTAAGTGATCAAACATATGAAAGGCAGAGTACGTAAAACATTTATAAACCATCTGTAAGATAAACCTACGTCCTGGAAAGGCTGATGCTGTTCTGGCCTGTGAACCAGCTCCACTCAGTTGGCTGTAACTTGGACCTGGATGGCTGCTGACTTAAAGAACAAACATCAAAATTAATATAATGTTACTTCATATCTTACCCTTCTGCCCCTTCTGTATCAAGTTGCTTACCACAACTGATGCCATTCTGGTGGTTTGTCTTCAGTCTCACAAGAAATTGCAATGGAGGAGGGGCTTTAAGAGCAGCCTTCTTGACGTTCCCTTTTTTTTAGGGGAGAGGTATGGTTGAAAAATGTTGGAAGGAAGATATCTTCCTCCTCCGAGGCTGATGAGGAGGATGACCTGAGTCTTTTGGGTTTATATATGGAAGAGTTAGAACACCAAGGGTTTGCAGCGCTATCAAAAAAGCAAAGGGTGGCTACTTTGAAGAAATTAGAATATAAGACATGTTTTCAATTATTTCACACTTTTTTGTTAAGTACATAATTCCACATGTGTTCATTCATAGTTTGATGCCTTCAGTGAGAATCTACAATGTAAATAGTCATGAAAATAAAGGAAACGCATTGAATGAGAAGGTGTGTCCAAACTTTTGGCCTTCAAGCTTCATTGAAATAATCAATCTTTGAATTAATAGACATTAATTGCTCATCAACCCTTGCCTTCGCTCTCCGTCTAGGTGTCCAGTAGGAAGGTAGAATTGCCATAGTTTACTATGTGGGAAAAAAAGAGTCATGCAAAAAAGTTTGGTCAAGCCATAAGGCTATATGGCACATAGCAGCGCATAGCACCAAGCAGTCTCCAGTGAAAACTACAGACAGCAATCTAGGAATGAAAAACAAAAAAGCCTGCAATTAATTCAACAAGGTGTGGCTGCCTGAATTTTTTTAAATAAATCTGTCCCAATAGTAAAAACGTCAGCATGTAAAGGGTTTCCCCAGGCCGCTACGTGTCTGGAGTATTTCAGGCCTAGTCCGGGTATTTTTAAAACGTTTTTTTATCCTTCATTCTAAAAAAATAATCCTGTCCATACAAACACTGTTTTAAAAACATCCATCCACATGAAAATACAAAAACACGTTGCCAAGCACTGTCAAAGAGCATGCCAAACCAACAGACGACTTGAAAGCCCTAACCTTATAGCCATGTTGGGCAATCAAGCCTGAAAAAAGTTATTACTGGTTCTAGGTCAACAACAATGGCACGAGTGTTCGAGTGACCTGCGTAGCGCATTTTGACACCTCTGTTCCTCAATATAGTGGGACAGTAACTGTACGTAAACATGTAAAAAAGTAATGTCACAAAGATTAAAACCAGCACTATTTTGGCTATGTCCACCAAAATCGCCTCATGTAAACAAGAGATAACGGTGCACACTCTGACGTCAAACAAAGGAGATAATGGCGCACACTTCGTTACAAGCCAAAATCTATTTTCTCTGTAAACACTGAAAAGTTTCTGAAAAGGAGTTTTTCACAAGGTCCGTTTTCAGTGACCTACAACGCAGTTTGCGTGTGGATGGAAGGCCAAAACGCACAGAAAAACACCCGTTTAAAAAAATACCTGTGTACTGTAGATTACTAGGACTAGGCCTTGTATAGCTAACTTTAGATAGCTAACTACAGTTGCTGTAGTTCACATTAGACAGAAACACAATTTGCTTAGCTACGTATTTAAGCTAGCTAAAAAGATTTCCAGATAGTTTGTGTAATCACCTTATGTTCTATGAAAAATGTTTTGCAGCAAAAATATACTGTCGCTAGCGGATGAGGTCCGCACTAAGGTCAGGAACTAAATGATCACGGAAAAGACTGCGCAGGATAGCACAGAATAAACCCATAGAACCGCCCATCGCAGACCCATTTCCTGGCAACACATTTCTTTAGATCGTTCACACTCATAGCCGACCTCCACTCTACGCTCTAAACCGCTTCCGATCTTATATGATCTTCGACCGACATCGGCAAGACGTGTGCGCTATCTGGGATACAGCATAAATAGTTTAGCTACTTAGTTTAACTACCACAACATGACATGCCTGAAAGATCAAATACACATTTGTTTTCAATTTAGTGTATTTTGATCCAAGGCCGTAATTACTAATATATATATATATATATATATATATATATATATATATTAGCAAATGTAAACATAATCATAGCTGAACTTAACTAATTGCCGTTATTATTTTACTACCGGTTCTAGTTTTATGGTTTACTGCAGTTCTGTGTGTCGTTTGTCCAGGGCCTGTTGCCGTACCCCAGCAGAAGCCGTTGATCGACTGCTGTAAGCAGGGTTGCCATATCCGCGGTTTTCACGAGAAATTGGGCTGGTTGTTGGGCTAGTTCTGAACTTCACCGCACCATTTCTGTCTTTATATGTTATAACGTGTGTTTCTATGCTGTTAGCACAGTCAGCTACGGCTTCACATGCGTCAATACCGCATCTTAAGTTTTGTTCCCGGGTTGGGGGGGGGGGGGAGTCACTTGTAAAATAGTCAATGTTGTGCACCAACAAACGCTGGGCAAGTTTTCAGGCATTTTGGGCTGGTTTTGAGCAGTCGTTGTCTGGAAATCTTTTGCTTAACCTGGCATCACTGGCTGTATGTGCTGTTTGTAGGTACAATCAATGTCGAACACTGTACTGTCTATCTCATTACTTTCAATTTTTTTTTTAAAGTGGAAAACTAGAATGTAATGAGTGTTATGCAGGTTATCTTCCTGTCGATTGTGATAGTTTTAACATTAACACGTCATTTTGCACATATTTTGTGAAAGTCTGAGTAAAGTGTCAATCATTTATGCTGCTGCATGTGTAATTTATGCAGACAGTAGTCTGCATAAATTGATTGCATATTCATTGATTGCATATTCGTATAGTATACTGTATAGTTGTATTTGCTTACTGTATGATAAATAGCATTATTAGTGTTTGTTTGATTAAAGTGCAAGCAGTTGTATTAGTCAACTTTCATTCACAGTGAGTATGTGTCATCATGAGCAGGAGGAAGGGTGGCAGTGACATTCATCAGTTTTTTGGGCAGCCTCAGAAAAAAAAGTAAGCTGAGCGCAGTGAGAAAATCAGTACCAGTCAGAAGATAGAAGTATACAGTAGCACAAGAGGTGAGTCAAAGTTTATTGATATAATAATCATTGCCATTCAGATCAGAAATGGTTAGTAATCCATTCCTGAACATCATGGCAAGAAACACAACTTGTTTACTGATACTGTTTACTGAGCGAGAGAGCATGAGGATGCCAACAGGGCAGGGAGAGCAGGTGACATGGAGGTGAGTGAGAAAAGGAGCAAATATTGATGACCGATCTGATATTGCCATGTTGGTGTTGTTCCGACAACATCATACTTAATGTTGGCACAATTGAGGTTAGGCTTAGGCACAGGCTCCACTGAGATAAGGTTTAGGCACAGGTACCACTAAGGTTAGGTTTAGGCACAGGGGTCTCTGAGGTTAGGGTTAGGTCAAAAGGTGGGGAGCAGGGGAATATTCTGTCTTTGGACTGGGGTAACTAACTACAGGTCAGTTGCAATGACGGTCCTGGAGCAACATTAATTATCATGTTGTAGGAACAACACCAACACGGTGATATAAGATTGTGTGAATATTGATGGTTAAGAGTCTTATAAATATTTTAAACATTTTTCAGTGTTTTTCTGGGGGGGGACCCCTAGACCCTCGGCTAATTTGGTCCCCCCTAATGTTGACTCCATGGCTATGGCCTTGTTTTAATCCAAATACCAGTTTTGAATCAGAACATTTACTTTGTTTTACTTTTTCATCCCAGTTTCCCCAGTCTCGACTACTCAATGTTCATATATCATATAACAAGCCAACATGATATTTAAAAAAAAAAAAGGCCAGAAAGAGTGTCTCATCAGTATATAGTAACTTTTAAACTAATGCCTAGATTTCACCGGGCGTTTCTGCGGCGCGTTCCGGCTCCGACGCGGCCGCCGGAGCTGATTGTGGCCACTCTAGTCAATGTTTGTGATTCCACCAGGCCAGCCGCGGCGCGTTTCAGAAGAGTCCCAGAAGCGGCTCTCCGCTCTGCTTCGCTAAAGATAGGCGCCTTGTCTATTTTTGACGGACGCCGCGTCCAAGCCGCACAGTTCAAATACAAGAAGTGAGTACTATAAGCACTATAAGTGAGTACAGAAAGTGTGTACTATAACCTAATTTTCTTCCGTATAACAGGCCTACGTGATTTTGAAAAGTAGCCTACTTGTATAGAGCCATTCAGTGTTCATGCGTCTTGAAAATCCATTAAAATGTTCAGTAACCTTGCATTACCTGTGAGATATTATTTGCTATATCAAGAAATAATAACATATGGTACAGATGCTTGTCATGTAGGCCTTGTTTATGAAAGTTTTAAAAAGTTAGACTGATTTAAGCTTTTGTTACATGCCTACCTGTTTTACAATTCTGGAATTAGACTATAAAAGAACTTAATTGTAGAACCCCCCAAATCAAGGAAAAAATACAAAAACAACAGGAAGTCATTGTCGGACAGTTAAAGTAATTTGTTGTTGTTTGTTGATTTGTTTGTTGATCTCGTGATCTCGCCAATACAGCTGCCTCGCAGCTCTCTGCTTCTGAAATGCTCTGCTTCTGAAATGAATTTTGTTAGTCCCCAGTGTCGGTATTTCCTTGAAACACATGTAACACAGGTCAAGTAATGTGAAATCTGAAAGGATGGTTATGTTAGTTTCAGCCAATCAGAATTGCACAAATTGTTTATGTCCCGCCCTTGATTGACAGATTAGTCAGTAGAAGTTGCCAGCAGCATTTTTAAGGCACACCATTTTACACATATCTCACTAGCTTGATTTTGCTATACTGAACTGTTCAACTATTACAATAACTACCACAAGAATGAAGAAATATCTTAAGCTAATTGCTAGCAAACTTTTCCAAGAGTCAAAATAGAATTTTATAATTGAATAACTTGTGCTAAATGTTTTCAGTTTTTTAAATAATGTAGGCTATTGCTTGTGTAAAAGTAATATTTCCTTGAATACTTGTACTAAAATTATATTTTTAAGACTCAATGAGATAGCATTATGCTACCACATGCTACAGTAAGACGGCATTTCATGGCACCTCTTTGGAATGTAGACAACAGGTAGCCATTTAAGATGTTTTTGTAGCTGTCAGATATTTGTATTTCATGAATCACTTTGTGTGGTAAAGAAATTGTATTTGTAAGATTTATAAATACCATTGTTGTAGTTCACAACAAATGTAATATTCCATACTTATCCTCATGGTATTGGGTAGTAAATCCATGGATCGAGTTTTAGTGTTTGGCCTGGCCATCCTATGCACAGGTCAGGTTTTTTTTATTGGGACTGTAGCGTTTTTAGGCCTGTAACAATTATTTCATGATTGTTATCACGGTTTCTTTGTTGAACCGCGGCTAAAGCATTTTTTTAACCCTTTAGAACCCATAGCGGCCATCAACTGCCTTTTTTTAGAATGCTGTAGAGTCCGCTGGCGGCTGTGTTTCTTTAACAATAATATTTGTATAAATATCACATTCGACCTGATAAAATGTGTTACTGTATTCCCGTGAATATTGTCATTAATAAGAAACCAGAAAAAGGTTATGCTGTCATTCGACTTTTTTTAGTTTTCATAATTTCTTTACTCAAAATGCTAGTGCCAAAGCGGCCACAACTTTTTACGTTAGAAGAGGCTGTTTCTGTGTTTTTACTGATACGAAGTTGGAAACGTCCTTGATCTTTGAAAGCGATAATGATGTCGTGATGAGTAACAAATACACTGCGGATATATGTTTAGTGTAGGGCTGCACGATTTGGATAACATATTAAGTCGCGATTTCTTTTCAAATATTCAGTTACGGTTATGATTTGCGATT
Source organism: Esox masquinongy (assembly GCA_016801175.1). NCBI lineage: Eukaryota > Metazoa > Chordata > Actinopteri > Esociformes > Esocidae > Esox > Esox masquinongy. The sequence continues at coordinate 60,878 of JACXGI010002520.1, read as the reverse complement.
TTCAAACATGGGTGTAAACAGCATAGATAACATCACTTAAAAATTTAGATCATACCCTACCTAATGTGCTATTAAACTGAATAAAAATCAAGTTAAAGTTCAATGCTTTCTATTTTGTGCTCATTGCCAATTTGAAGGTGCAGCCTGTTTCGAACTATTCGTTTAACTGCTCATTTAATGCAATGGCGTTTGCGCCATTGCCGTAGCTGGTTAGGCAACATTTCTCAACCCTTGAGGTATATTTTTCTCCCATATTAAGTTTGTTTGTAAGCACCGACATTTAATGCCAAATATTTTAATAACCATGCTGTTGTGTATGCGGGACATTATCTTGGTGCCACTCGCCAACTTGAAGCAGACTTCACTACCAATTTGCAGTGTTAACTCAAACTAACATTGAAAAACCATCAAGTATTTAAACAACATTTGTACAGGTAATTGAGTAATCTACCAAAATACCAACAGCAACCGCAAGAAAAACTATTACGGATAGTAATATTTGCTTCGCATGAAGCGCATATCATTCACCTTTTTTCTAGCTACAAATCGCGTAAGTTGGCGATTTGGATATTGCACATGTCAATATCGCAATTCCAATTAATTTAGCAGCCCTAGTTTGCTGTTGTCTATATAATTTTGGTACTATCTTTTAGATGGCAATTGACTGAAATAGTATGACTCATGATCCCCCAAAACCTAGAAGCAAAAGGCTAAACTGTCTAGTTTCGGTTCTTTTGCCAACGGTTGGGTAGAACTCCGCTGCCAGTCGTTCAAATGAACGAAACAACCGTTCAGTTGAATGATAAAACTGACCGAGTCAGTCGTCCACGAGTCTTTATACTTAGGCAAAGGCTCAGCGTATGATTTTATCTGAGTTTATCATTACAATAAAAAATCAACTACTATATTAATTATTTTAGACCTACCATGTGTCCATCTGTTACAAACAGGTCTTCATTATGCTATTGTCTTGATCTATTTTTCTTAGCGAACGTAAAACTAACAGCGTATTCCGTGGTTAGGTTTGAACTCCGCCAGTCGTTCAAATGAATGAAACAAGCGTTCAACTGAACGATAAAACTGACCGAGTCAGTCGTTCACAAGTCTTTTTTACTTAGACAAAGGCAGCGGCTCCGTGCTTGTTTTCATCTTTTTTTCATGGCATCAGTAACTATATTAATTATTACAGTCTGCGTTCAATTATCAGTTATAAACACGTTTTTATGATGTTCCTGTCTTGATCTATTTTCTCTGCGAATGCACATAGAAGTTGATCTAAGAACTCAGCTGGAGGACCGGGTATGAAGTGATCATGTTGTAGTAATCCGCTGTCAAACGTTCGAATGAACGTTACAATTGAAGGCGTCACTAGAAAAAAAGGACTCGTGAGTCCTGAGTCACTAAAAAGATTCATTCAAAACGAACGAATCGTTCGCGAACTGCACATCACTAGTCCACGTTCCCCACAGAGAAGAATCTAAACAGCAAGAATCAAATATAGTTTGATTGTTGAGAACTTTTCTCCAAAGGCAGATGCTATTTGCACCCCGGTGTCCGTAGCCAACAATGATATTTGCAGCCAGGTGTCCATAGCCAACAATATTTGCATCCAGGTGTATATAATGGCAGACAATTTGTACCCATGTGTCCGTAGCCAACTACCCGAATGCAAATACTACTACTAGTTAGCAAAATTACTGTATGCCTTCATCATTGCTGGCTAACGTTTGCTAAATGACTTGGCTAACTTCTAACATTTGCTAAATTAGCTGGGCACTGCTAACCATAGAAGTTTGCACATTGGATCATTTTAGTTTATTTATACAAACAGCGAGAATACACAACGTTGTTGAAAAGGTTATATTTTGTGTTTAATGTGGCCTACCTTTTTTAATTGACTCCTCCTTTGGTACGTAGCAATAACCATTTGTATTTTTGTAACTTTGTCATTGAACAAGTACAGTACAACGAAATGCAGTAAAAGTCACGCCCCATGTGAGGATCAAACGCACAAACTAGAGGTTATGAGACCACCCGCCTTACCTACTGCGCTACGGAGTGTGTAGCCAGTGGTGAAGTATCCTTTGGTGTCTGCTGCCGTTGATTCACGTAGCTATCCGTCACATATTGCGTTATTCATTTGGCTGGGTGTAAATAGCCGATTTGCTGCCGTGTGGCTATTCTCACCTGGGTGCAAATAGACAACCCGTTCTCCCAAATCAGCCTTTGTAGTTTCTCATTTTAATAATTGATTGGCTGAGCACAAGTTTATCTTTTATCGTTTTTCTACCTTGGCGAGGGAGAGGCGCCGCTGGAGCAAAGGGCGTAGGAGTGACTGATATTGGGGGGGACACACATTTGACTACAGTGTTAATGTTAATGTATTCACCAAAATGTCTATTTAATATGTAGTTCTATGTGTTTTTCCACTTCTAGAATCCACTTCTAGTTCCATTCTCTGTCCATGACTACGTTAGATATAGACATGCTCTGGTTAAAAAAGGCGTTGGCATTATTGACCAATGAAGTGTGAATAGGACCAGTGCGACTGACAGTTTTGCTCGGAGGTAGTCTGGTTGAAAATACTGGGGGCGATAATTGTTTCAACAACACTGGCTTGCAATACTCATTATGTCTGGAAAGGGTGTAGCAAGTAGATAGTTACCCCAAATAATGTTGTCTTTCTGTACCAAGGCCTTGCGGGTGTAGATAGGACTCAAGCGTTCAGTGTGAAAATTCCAGTTTGACTTTAAGAAAGTACCGATTTCTGAACATGCAATAGTCCTAATTAGCAATGGTAAATTATGCTGAATGTGAATTTTTTGCATGCTGGGACTTTTCAGCTGGAAAGTCATTTCAGATAGATGATAATGTAACCAGAGTGTATCTTTTAAAATGACTAATACTACAATGATGTCGGGAACATCTCAGTCAAGCATGTTAGTCCAGCTTTAAGTTGTCCAATCTGCTCCTATAGACCGCCTTGATTTAATACTTCTCATGAAGATGAGAACATAAGATGGCCACAAACCATCTTATGTTGGTTTGTGGCCTCTCTCTCTGTCCCATGCTCTGGCTACCTTTCTGACCAGTGTTATTGTTATGACAGCCTCTCTTCTGCAAAAAGTAAACACATACAGTACAATCCTAAATTCAGGGGGGTATTTCAGAAAGCGGGTTTAAGTGAAAACTCAGAGTTAGTTGACTCAGAGTTGAGGGAAACTCTGGGTTTACGGTTTCAAAGAGCCAGTTCAGCGTTACTCTGAGTCAGTTACTACAGCAACATATTCCGTGAAGCTAACTTGCTCGCTAGCAGGTTTTATCCAACTAACTCTGAGTTTGTTCTACTCTTTAACTGAAATGTGCTCTCTGAACGTGTCAGACAGGGCGTGACCTTTTCTCAAAGAGCCACTTGAAGCACAAATACTCTGCAGAAATCTCCATCGGGAGTGATCAGACCCCGCTTGGATGTTTTTTATCATTCCCTAATGATTAATTGCTTGAGCATTACTGTTCTTCTGCACAAGCGATCATTCATCTGAACAATATTCTCAGCCCTCATATCGTTCCTATGATACATCGTAGACGTGCTCTCAGTTCGGAACAAATTCTTTGTGTTGCAGTTTTCTGTATAACATCGGTGATGCTGAGCATTATGTCCAAGGCAACCGTCTCTGTACATGACTGTTTTATGTACACTTTTGTAGTGTTCCCAAGTCACAGACCCACGAGACTCATCAAAAATGAATTCCACAGAATTGCAGGTATCAGTCTAAGCAGTAATCAGTTTATTTAGTATGAAGCATTGAGACTTGAAGCACTAATCAGTCCATATTTTAGGGTGTTCAGGGATTGGCTGCATAGATGGCACTCATACTCCTATCACAGCTCCTTCAGTAAATGAAGGAGATTATGTGAATATGAAGTCTTTCTACAGCATTAATGTGCAGATAGGCCAGGAAAGAAATGTAATTATTTTGAGAATTGTACTTATTTTTTGCTTAAATTTTACTTACTGCATTAATATATGTTGAATGAATCCACTGAAATGTGGTGAATTAGGTAGGGGAGGCTAAACAGCATCACAATTGCTTGTACTGATATTATACTGTCCTGTTTGAAGTATATTTTTTCATTTCATCTTCAGTTGCTGCCAAGTACGTTTTGTGCCTGTTGGGTTGCACCTGCATAAATGAATGACCCCACATGGTACAGGCAAGCAAACTCGGCAGTGAAAACTGCCCAAAAGCAACTATACTTCCTAAGGAGCCTAAAGAAGTTTGACATGTCTGTAAAAACGGTCACCAACGTCTACAGGTGCACCATTGAGAGCATCCTCTCAGGCTGCATTACTGCCTGTCACGGCAGCTGCTCCGATCACAAGTCCCTCCAGAGTGTGGTGAAGTCTGCGGAGCGCGTCATCAGCTGCCACCTCCCCTCCGTGCAAGGCATCTACCATACACAATGCTTTCGGACAGCACGGAACATCATCAAAGACTACAGCCACCAAGGCTATGGTCTATTCATACCGCCGCTGCTATCTGGTAGACACTACCAGAGCATCGGGGCACGCATTTCCGGACTCACAGTTTTATCCCTCAGGCCATAAGGCTCCTCAACCAGCAACAATGATCTATGATCACACTGATCACACACAAACATTCCAAATGCTCTGATGTCTTTCTATGTAATGTACATTAGAATATTCTTTTGCATGTACCATTCATAGGCATATTACACTCATATTATATTTATAATATTCAGTACTTCTACCCATACTGTTCATATTTCCCATCCTACTCTCTTACAATTGCTACTGGTTTACATTTTTATGTATATTATTGCTATATTTTTGCTTTATATATTTCTTAATTCTTACTATGCAGATGTGTGCCATGTCACAAATGTCACTGTTCAGAATGACGCTCTGTTATTCGGTGCATTTGATAAACTCTGAACTTGATATTACACTCCCAGACACACATTATATAAATGTTTAATGAGTGGAACACTCGAGATGTGACTTTTCTTTTTTTTCAATTAATGCTCACGCATTGTCTAGGTCAGCAATTTTCTGACACGCTAGCTCACGCTCATGTTCTTTTGCTGCTGATACTGTATTTCTTTTTTCTTGAATATACAGCTCCGGAAAAAATTGAGAGACCACTGCACCTTTTTCTTTCCTCTCCAAAAAAGTCGAAAAGGAAAGTTTTGAGTGAGGAACAGAAGCGTTCAATTTGCAGTGGTCTCTTAATTTTAACCCTTCTGTTCCTCACACAAAACCTTCCTTTTCAACTATTTTGGAAAGGAAAGAAAAAGGTGCAGTCGTCTCTTATTTTTTTCCGGAGCCGTATACTCATATTCTGCATGTGCATTCATTTATTTATCTCCACTGGGGAGAAGTATGTGGTTTGAGACCTTTTTCTCCTGTTGCTATAGTGAAGACTACAGGAACTAGTCAGTGTTATCTAGCAAGCAAGCTACTGTAACGTTTGTTGGATTAAACTTGAAATAAAGATAGCTAGCTAACTACGCCTTAACTATGTTTTTAGCCAGAAGAAAGCTTATATTTTATCGTTTGTTCGTTCTATAGCTATGAAAATATACTGACTTTTATACACGTTGTACTTACTGTGAAAACAAAACTTATAGCTACAGTAATCCACTTAGCAAGCCTACACACATTGCTCGTCATGAAAGAATGAATGAGAATGTTGGATTCGGCCACGACGGAGACGTGACAAGTTCCAAAGCATAATTTTTTTTTTAAATAAAAGTATTACGCAAAAGAACATTATTGGGGGGAACACTTTAACCTGTTTCTAATATTGGGGGGGACATGTCCCCTCCGTCCCCCCGGCTCCTACGCCCTTGGCTGGAGCCATGTGTTTAGGTACAGTACTATAAAATGTGTTAGCTGCAAACAACATTTTGTATCATTTGTCTTAAAACGTTAGGTAACATAGGTAACGTTAGGCAATTATTATTTAGAAGATATTCATGATATACAGTATGGAATTAGGTTTTCCACCGGGCCATGTATATAAACATTAACATGCTAGCTTGCTGTCATGTTTTTAGTTTTGGAAAACCTATGTACACTAACTTAGTTATGCAAACATTAGCTTTACTTGTATGCATAATTTCCCGTGTGTGATAGTTAACTCGCCGCGTCGAGAAATCGGATTACAACCAAAAAGATAACTAGCACCCCGATGAAATGATGCATACCACTACAGCTGGCACTAGACATTACAGGGAAGTTACAGGAAGCACTACTTGCAAAACTGATGTTATTTTGTTGATGTATTTTACCAGGCTATTATTACAATTTTCGTATGCTATAGTAGTAATTTTTTACTTTTTTTCTTTCAGCCCTGACTGCACATATCCTTTCCAGTAGCCATTTGTCTGTGCCCCAATTCACAGACTTACACCCCATCTAGCGCTTGTGAGCCAAGGACCCTTTTTAGCAGTGAAGTAATTTGTTTCACCCTAACACAAATCCTAAATTGCTGGCCCTCAACCTCCCACTCCGCATGATGTGCAATAAGGGGTTGGTGCGCTGTCCCACTGTTGCTAGCCATAGCCTCCTGCTGCTCTAAAGACATCACCATGCCAGCCAGGATGCCTGCAGGTCCCAGGTTCCCTTGGTTTTCAACAATGTCCAGTACAGACAGGTTGTTCTGGCTCAGGTTCAAGGAATCCTGCCATGCCTGTAAACCTGCCATAGAGACAGTTCATCAGCCACTGAAGATCCTCCTCTGTGGGTTCTCTGAACAGAGGGTTATAGTCATCAGCCATGTACATCTCCACAGACTGCACATTGTCAGAAGCTGATGGCCTTTTCCATACACAGTCCATGTCTGTTTGTTTACTTCCTGTGTTATCACAGCAACTAAACAGTGAACCTTTTGAAGGGTCGGCAGGAAAGAGTAAAGCAAGGGTTGGACCCCAAACTATGTGTAAAACCATTGATTTTGTGGCGTTTCCCTTTATGATTGGTTGCATTGTAGACCATACAGTATTGAGTGTAGAGTGCATAGTTTGTCATTTGCATGCTTTATTAGCACATGGGAGAGTAGCCACGTTTGGAAATATCTGTTGTGCCCACATTGACCGGGGAATATAAAAGGATAGCAGTTGTGGAAGGTGGAACATGAGACTCATGAATTGTTGTACAGTTCTAGTCTAGGACCCTTTGTTAGTACAATGTATTTTTCACTTGTCATGGTATTGAAGTTGTGTGCCTGGAATAAAGTAATTTGTGTGGTGAAGTCAAGGTTCATCTAAGGGAGTTCTTTTGAGACATGTACATCTGATGTTGTGTGGTGAAGTCAAGGTTCATCTAAGGGAGTTCTTTTGACACATGTACATCTGATGTTGTGCAGCTCAAAAATAGCTGCATGGCCAGATTTATGAGATTGACAATTTAACTCAATATCCCAAACCTCTAATACGATCTGGTCATACAATACGAACTAGATGTGTAAACAGAAAAATATATTCAGAATGTAAGTAATGACAGCATTAGAAATCATAATGGTGTCCAAGTTAATATCCTGTAAAATGTTTATTGATAATATATCAATTGTGTTTTTTTTCCTTGTATCTTGTTAGCTCACTCACCAACACAGGATAACTTCTAACCTTCAAAATCTTCCTTTTCAACTTTTTTGAAAAGGAAAGAAAACGGTGCAGTGGTCTCTTAATTTTTTCCGCAGCTGTATGTTGACATTAGTCACCTTGTTCTGACGTGATTTAAACGATTATCAAAACGGCATGGTGGCGTAAGTCTACACGAAACACATTGAAGCAATTCTAAAATCCCTTATGGGAAAAATGAATGGGGGAAATGTGAAACGAACCGGAAACTAGCCAGTATAGCATTTTGCCACTAGGTTTTATGGCGATTATGATGCATCGACTATTTCGGTCTATAGTAACCCTGCCGTGATAACTTGATAGGCGCAGTCGGGGTTGAAGGTAATGAAGAGGTGGATAGGGTGGCGAAGTGTGCAGCTTGAAGGAAGGTGTGGATGTGAAGGTACCGTATGAACGGGGGGAAATTTAAGCGCTGATAAAGAGGGTGGGGTTGGGCTTTTGGCAGAAACAGTGGGATGAGAGCAGGACAGGGAGAGGGTATTATGGGGAACAGAGTTCAGTTAGGGTGGAAGTGCAGAATTGGGGTTGTAGGAGAGAAGAGGTGATGTGGTCTAGGTTGAGGTTTGGGCATACAGGGTTGAATGCAACACTGATGTTGATAGGGAGACTGGTTTGTGTGAGTGGTGTATGGAGGAGGAAACAGTGGTGCATGTGTTGTTTTATTGTGAGAGGTATGATAGGGAAAGAGAGGTTGTATAAACGGGTCAGACGGGAAGGTAGGCGATGGGGCATGGGTGGGGTATTGGAGGGTGGGAGTGGTGACGGACTGGTGTCGAGGGCGGTGTTACAATTTATTAGGGATGTGGGTTTGGGTGCAAGAATTTGAAGTGGGGAGGCCTTGACTGCCCAGGTAGCAAAATTATTCTGGCCCGTAAGTGGGCCACATACTTCCTGTTTTGTTGGCCCACTAGGTACCCGGCCCAACTCTGGTGCACATACTGCACTGCCATAACAATTAAGGTCCTGGCACAGAACTGGCCCACATACTGTAAATTACTTGTTCTAAGAGGTGTGGCCCAAACCTGAGCCATCTAGCGCAAACATTAAGTGCTGGCCCTGGTCTGGCCCACATACTGTACAAAGGTATGGCTGAGTTCCCATCTAGGTCCCCGGTCCAGAAGTGGGCCATATGCAGACTGCCACACCAACCTTATTTGGGGCTAAAATAAACTAGCAACCTAATAAAAATACTGCTGTTACAGCGGTATTAATACACAAGACATGAGCTGTTGCAGATAAAGTCAATATGGTTTATTACAAGTAAAACCGAATCTGACAAAGTATAAGACCTTGAACATTTCTTTCCAACATAAGCATTAGTTTCCATTATTTCAGATATTTTGCTGTTATCTTAATATACATTGCTGAACCAAGGTGGAGGTGACAGACACCAGGGCTTTAAAGACTAAAACATGAGAATGCTTACTTGGACATTGAATAGCCAAGTGATCATTCGAAGCCATTTATTATCACATAGTTGTTTGGCTCCTTTAAATCATAATGATAGCAGAAATCACCCAAATGGCCCTGATCAAAAGTTTACATACCCTTAAATGTTTGGCCTTGTTACAGACACACAAGGTGACACACACAGGTGAAAATGGCAATTAAAGGTGAATTTCTTTTTAAATTGCAATTAGTGTCTGTTTATAAATAGTCAATGAGTTTGTTAGCGCTCGTGTGGATACACTGAGCAGGCTAAATACTGAGCCATGGGGAGCAGAAAAGAACTGTCAAAAGACCTGCGTAACAAGGTAATGGAACTTTATACAGATGGAAAAGGATATAAGAAGATATCCAAAGCCTTGCAAATGCCAGTCAGTACTGTTCAATCACTTATTAAGAAGTGGACAATTTGGGTATCTCTTGATAGCAAGCCAAGGTCAGGTAGACCAAGAAAGATTTCAGCCAAAACTGCCAGAAGAATTGTTCAGGATACAAAGAAAAACCCACAGGTAACCTCAGAAGAAATACAGGCTGCTCTGGAAAAAGATGGTGTGGTTGTTTCAAGGAGCACAATAGGACGATACTTGAACAAAAATGAGCTGCATGGTCAATTTGACAGAAAGATGCCTTTACTGCGCCAATGCCACAAAAAAGCCCGGTTACAATAAGCCCGACAACACCTTGACACGCCTCACAGCTTCTGGCACACTAATTTGGAGTGATGAGACCAAAATAGAGCTTTATGGTCACAACCATAAGCGCTATGTTTGGAGAGAGGTCCACAAGGCCTATAGTGAACAGAATACCATCCCCACTGGTATTGGGGAATCTTATGAAAATTGATGGCAAGATGAATGCAGCATGTTATCAGAAAATACTGGCAATTTGCATTCTTCTGCACGAAAGCTGCGCATGGGACGCTCTTGGACTTTCCAGCTCGACAATGACCCTAAGCACAAGGCCAAGTTGACCCTCCAGTGGTTACAGCAGAAAAAGGTGAAGGTTCTGGAGTGGCCATCACAGTCTCCTGACCTTTATATCATCGAGCCACTCTGGGGAGATCTCAAATTTGCGGTTCATGCAAGACGACCAAAGACTTTGCATGACCTGGAGGCATTTTGCCAAGACAAATGGGCAGCAAGAATTTGGGGCCTCATAGACAATTATTACAAAAGACTGCACGCTGTCATTGATGCTAAAGGGGCAATACACAGTATTAAGAACTAATGGTATGCAGTTTTGAACAGGAGTCTGATCATTGTTTTCTTTGTTGCCATGTTTTGTTTTATGATTGTGCCATTCTGTTATGACCTACAGTTGAATGTGAATCCTGAAAGAAATAAAAGACATGTGTTTTGCCTGCTCACTCATGTTTTCTTTACAAATGGTAAATATATTACCAATTCTCCAAGGCTATGCAAACTTTTGAGCACAACTGTAGGTGCTTTTTGTGCCCATATCTAGACATTCATGACCTTTACATTATTTGAATCCATTTAGCTGTAATTTTAATACTCAAAGCATTTATAAGTTGTGCGTGTCTGTGTGACTGTCTCCTCATTTGCAATGCGTGCACGTACACATCTGCAAGAGAGTCCTCAATATGATGCTGCAAGAACAGTGAAAAATGCGTCTCGCCAAATGGGTCATTTCTCAGCTCTTTTCCAGCTGAAGTCTCGGCGCAACAGCACGCCTCGTCTCTGACTGCCTGCTACCAAGCACGCCTAAAGAGCAGGGCAAGAGGAATCACGATGCTCTCTCTCTTTCATTACCCTCCACTTGGCTAACTCACCAATCAACTCCTTTACTACCAGATTTCTTAGAATTACTCAGGATGCCATGCCGTATAAACAAATGCCAAATGGAGAAACTGAAACAAGGCTGATAACTCTATTCCAATCAACACAGCATTTGTTAGAGTCCGATTGACTCTGTGCCCCGTCAGCCACTATTTTTTTATTGTGGTGTAGGGGCTGAAACACAGATGATGTCCCTGGCATGGAATTGGCAAGGAGCCTGGTATGCGGGCATTACCCAGCTTGGACCAGGATGACTGCGGGAACCACATGCTTGCTGGTGGGTTGCCATTAGTAAAAAGAGATTAGGATGAAAATGGGACATAGAGAGCCAGAGAAAGATGGGGGGGGGCAGGAGGAGATGAGAAGAAAGATGAAAAAAGGAAAGGGGAAAGGAAGGAGCGAAAGAGAAACAGGAGACAAGGAAGGAGTAAGAAAGGGAGAGAGGAAAAGACAGGGACAGTGGGAGGGACAGACAGAAGGAGAAAGAGTCATAAAGATGGGAGAAGGACTAGAAATGGGTGAGAGGTAGACAGTGGATAGAGTATGGTAAGATTCAGTAATTGTATAATGCTAAATCCAACTGTCTCCAACTGTTCCCAATTGCTCCACAAATCGCTAATGTAAAACCGAAAAAGCAGGCTAGAAACATGTTAGTGTGAACCGCATGTTCAAGTTATATCTTACGTCCTAACCTTAAGATCTGCTTTTATTTTAACTGACGTTATTCTGGTGAAAAAATGTGCATGGAACACAAGTATGCAAGTTCTTCAAAAAGAGACGTTTGTACCCCAGCAGCCCATCACAACTCTAAAAGATATTCCCTTGAAAGATGCACCAATGCATGTCCTGTGTCTTGTCATGTGAGTTTTCACCTGTCGTGTCTTCTGCTTCACTCCCACCGGTGTTCCTCATTCCCTTGAGTATTTAACCTGTACCCTGTTTGTCCTGTGCCAGTTAGTCTTCTATGTTTTTCCGGTGCTTTTCATCTAGACTTCCCATGTACCAAACCCCTGCCTGTGTCCGACTACAACCATATCTGTCGTCTGATTGTTCTTGTCTGCCATCGACCCGTGTGCCGAGCCCCTGCCTGTTTCTGACCATGGTCCTGTCTGCTGTCTTGCCTGTGCTTACAACCATTGATCTGCGTATCGAACCTCTGCCTGTCTCTGACCTGTTCCAGACTTTCCCCCTGGTCAAATAAATCAGTATCACTACAGACCATCCAAGTCTGAGGTGGTGTGGGGAGGACAGATGCCCAGAGACAGATTGATTTCTTAGTGTAACCAAGGGCCTAGGCAAATGGGAAGCTAATATCAAAATAATTTGAATTGTGTCTGTGTGTTTTTTTTTTGCGTTTGTGCTACTTGTCAGTTTCAGTTTAGTTAGAGCTTAATGGTAAATTATCACCTTAGAAATACACAATATCTATGTGGTTTTCATCTTGTTGATAATAACATGGTTAGAATAATAATACTGACGTGTTTATGACCCCAGATTAAATTGTTGATCTTATAATTCATTAGGCCTTCAAAATGTCCCCTGCCGTAACAACCAAGAAAAACATTTATAAGTGTCTCTTTTTTATTTAAGTGTTGTATTGTCAATATTCAACAGTTATATTGCAAGCCGTTTTTATGTTGTAGATAATGGTGATTATCATGAAATGTATTTGTTCTTCAGGTCAGGAGCTGGGGTTTAGTGACATATTTTATGTAAAGAAATGACACAATACAAAGGAGAGTATTATAGTTTTTTATTGGACAAATGAAGCACATCTAGTTCCAACCCGAGTGGGCATTGGCTCAGGCTTATATCTAATATGGCGGCCTATTGAAGTTGGTCAGGGTATTCACTCAGTCAGCTGCTCTGCTGGTCCTCTTAGCATACGGTTGCTAAAACCCCCCATCACCAAAGCTAACCCCCCATCACCGAAGCTAACCCCCCCCATAACCGTAGGGTACTGCATAGCTTGCTCATTGCCATAGGTATTGCTATTAATAATATTACATTGGTAATCTTGTTACTAGTGGTATTGTATACATGATCATGAGATGGTGCTTAATTACCCCAAAAGGACAGAGCCTAATGTGAAGACATTTGTGTATTGTTTCTCAAATAAATGCTTAAACAAAGAGGTGGCGTTTCCTGTCTAAAGTTAAACAACTAAAATGTCAACAAAAAACAAAAGTGGACCATGATACTCTACATATACAGTTGATTAAAGTGCTTCAATTAGCCTACGGCCCTCAAATTCAACTCAGGACCTTGAAACCAGTTCCGCTCCATTTTTTCATTGCCACCGTCTAATCAGGGACTTATTTACTAAAGGGACACCAGGTGGGTGCAATTAATGATGAGGTAGATCATCAAAAGAATATAATGCAAACATGCCAGGAGATACACTGATTACAGAAGTAGCCCAGGAGATCAAATAATGGTTCTAGCATTTGCCACACATAGCAACTAATAATCATAACATCTCTGAGCTCTTCTTCATGGTCCTTAGACATAATAATAAAAAAAATAAAAAATAAATACTAATTATCATAGGTATTGAAACAACTTATTAGCATGTGTCAAATATCTTTCCAAACCATGTTTCATATTATTGATTCTAACTTGATGCAACTGGAAAAATGTCTACTTATCACAATACCATGTACATTAAGTGTCCTTGAAAAGGATGTTGCAACCAGTCATTCTAAACAACAATATGAACAAATGTGTCACGGTGGGGTGTTCCATAGAAGCAGATACAGCATCTGACCAATACAGAAATTATGCTAGATAGAATCCCCAAGTCAGAAAAAATCTCTTCTTTCTGTGTGTACTTAAGTGAAAGCATCTTTACTAAATTAGTGCCTTGATAAAAATAATGGTAAGCGACTGTCAGGTTCTTGGTAGCATTGAGTGAATAATAAACCTTAACATCAAATTATTATATTACAATCCTAGATAGTATTGTTACAGTTTTTTTGTTTTGCTAATGTTTTAGACTCATTGCTATCTCTAGTAGCTGCAAACTCTGATGACTGTGAGAATACTTTGATAATTTTTTTGTTAAAATTAAGCAAGTGCCAGTTACTTGAAGCATTAGTACAGAAGGAAAAGGGGAAGAACAGGGTCACAACTGAGATTTAGCTAGTGTTTTATAATTGTGAAAGTGTTATACAGTTTAACGGCCAATAAAAGTAGCTGGTAAGTGAGCAGATGTTAGCTTGAGAAAAAAATGCTTTAGTCAACTACATGACTCAAACATGAACTGCACTCTTTGAACAAATCCACGTTTTTTAAAACTTATATTCTATAGAATGCAGTCTCTTGTGTAGATGAACATGCATGCATGCGTTATCCTGTGCTTGAATCTGATGATGCTTTTGATGACAAGGCAGGGATATTGATAGGATGGTTAAAAAAATTCCCCACCAACTACTCTCGCATAATGCATTTATGGTACAGTTACTTTGTGGCACATCCACAGCTGCAACTGTCCGCAGTTGTACATAAGGGTACACAACATTTTGGGAGGGACACAAAAAGTGATAAACTAAGTTTAAAACTTTATCAATATGGGCGGCTTCTCAAGTGAGCATCCACTGAGAAAAGTTCTGTGTATCACCTTAAACCCTTTTGAGTAACTTAAAGCTATTTCATTAGCTTTATCACTTTCTTAACCACTATATAGTCTGCTCACCTACACTGTTTGGTAAAATAATTGCAGTTTCTTACTGTGAGGTGAGGCCCTTTCTGACATTTCTCATAATAACACAAGCTCTCATATTCTCCTATTCTGGGGGCTTATAGTTATCAACACATACGCATTGCTGTTCCTTCACGCAATCACGTATCTACTGAGTCGTGAAGAAGCTTTTACCACACACCTCCCCGTAGACCTGTATTTTCTCTGGCTGTTCACCAACCTGCCTTCACCTGTCCAGTAGCCACACACTGCAGCCAACAGAGATAACACTAGGGTAATGGAAAAGGGAATATTTGTCAATTTGTTCCAACCGGGTTAGGAGGAGATAAGGGCCCAATCCTAAATCAACCCCTAAACCCTACACCATTTGCACTTCTAGCATTCTAAGTGGATTTAACATGTGCAAGCAATATGGTAATTGCTGCAGCTTGCCTTCTGATTGGCAAATCCTCTCAGAACTTTACAACTGTATAGACATTAGGGCCTATCCGTCCACTTGGAACTGGGCCAAGCAGTACATGATAGAGGGCCCAGAAAGAAGATTCTTAATTCACTGTAGCAAGTGTCTCACTCAGCCAGTAGAATCATTCAGCAGGCTGATGGATCTACACTGCGGTGTGTTGCACCAACCAGCAAACAAGAAGATCCTAATAACATATTTTTACAACACATCTTTTGTTTGCTGAGCTCACAGTGCAGATGTGCTGGAGGAGTAATAATGTTCTTTGCTACAGAATACATTTTAAAAAATAATTTCAAATACTGAGTGTTAAAATTAAAATTTTGGGGGAAAAACAAACATGGATGATATTGTGAAAATGCAATATAAAGTGAAATGTAAAAAGAATGCATTTGATTATAAAGTCAGTACAAATAAAATTATGTTTGGACATTAGTGGGTCAAAATATACTGGGTTTGGATTACATTCATTTAAATAATTCATGCTCCTTTTGTTTAACGCCATATGCAAATCAACCTACAGTGCTGTGGGTAGTTGTCTGCAGGAAATGCATTCTAGTCAAATCAATAGTGGCTCTTCATTGGCTCTGTAGTAGGAACGCTGGCAGAGTTGTTTATTTTTTTACATCAACACATACGCATTGCTGTTCCTTCACGCAATCACGTATCTACTGAAATACTATTCCATCGTACTGCACATGGCTTTAGCTCACAACAAATTGGCATAAACGTCAACAATGGAATACTTACAGCGGAGCTACAACACTGCATACTAAAAGAAAAACAACAATATGGTCTAAACAGGTTGACAGAAAATGTAACTATAGCTACTGTAGAACAACAGTAACTAGTCAACTAGGGATTCTGATTCACAAAACTTGTTTGGAGAAATAAGAGAAATGGATGTCTCGCCTAACAAGAACTAACCATTAACCTTTGACATTCCCTCCCATCTGATTAACACTGCTGTTGAGGTTGCCATGCTATTTATCTTCATCCCAGCAGTGTAAGCCAGAATAACTAGCAATGACAGCCAGGGGTGTGTAGAGTACTGAAAATCTGTACTCAAGTAAAAGTACTGTTACTCGTCCTAAAATGTACTCAAGTAAAAGTTGAAATACCACCTGAAAAAACTACTGAAGTAAGAGTAAAAGAGTACTTGGTCAAAAAAGTACTTGAGTACTAGTCACATATTTTGTTCAAGACATTATAACGCCATAGTTACAACAAGAAAAAATGATTTAAGAAAGTACAAATGCAAACTGCATTTTTAATGTTTAAATAGGCATTTGTTTTCCAGAGCCCATAGCAATGCAGAATAGAAAAACAAAATAAATTGCAAAAGTAAATAATACTGTATTTCTATTATTAATCTGTGTTGCAAATAAGATTCTTGCAAATTAAGGCCATCATACATGTTACTGGTAAAAAAAAAAAAATCTTGTGTAGTAATGCTCAGTATATCTTGTCAATCAAATATTTGTTGTTAGTAAGTCAGGTCTTGGGTGGAATTACTGACTGCATTGCAACTAAGCCACCTGGTTAGCAGCAATTGCTTTCAACTAAAATCTAGCTAGCTAGACTGGGTATGTTGCTGCTAACTAAAGTGCATTACTAAATAATAAAATTCAAGTCAGGCACAATGAACCACTAATACAAATATACTAACAAGTTGTAGTGTTATTATATATTGTAGGTAAGCTAGAATTTTAAATTATCATTAGGATATATTACATGTCGTTATACTGCACTTGTACTTGTTCAATTACAAAAAAGTTGAATGTAAAAAAAAAGATACCTATGTTAATAGGATTTGGCTGGCAAAGTAGCGCGAGCCGGTTCGCTAACCTTACCTCTATGTGCTTGCGGAGGTATGATGAGTTTTTGAAAGCATACTGTAGATGGTTGCGTCTTTGGGAATAAAAAGACAACATTTCATGATGACTGTGGTTAAGAAAGTGCCTATTTTAAATTTAAATCGAAACATGTCGTGCAACTGTGGCCAGGGATTGGAATTTCCCTCGTCAACGTCCTCCAATTGACAACTTTCCATGTCGGTGTAGGTGTCTGTCATTTAATTAGCTACGTCCGTGCTCGCACTCTGATGCAGATTTAAAGGAGCGGGAGGGAACACCCAAACTCAAATCAAATCACGAAACGAAAAAACTCAATATTTTTTGACAAACGACTGAAGACAAAATTGTTACGAAAGAGTAGATGAAATGTAACGGAGTAAAGAGTACGATTTTTTTTTTTTAATACTTGACTAAGAGTTAAGAGGACAGCCCCTAGAAAGTAACTAGAAAAGTACTCGTTCCTCTGAAACTGTACTCATTTGCGTTGCTTGTAACGCGTTACTACCCACCCCTGATGACAGCAATATGAAATGTTACTGTAATTCTGTTAGTAGTGTCAGAGCCAGCTGGTTATTCTAACTAAATGCTTAGACGTCTAACAACAACTCATGACTACAACTCAGACATTATCAAGTCATGGCTATAGCTACTTCCACTGATCACCAACTAATATGACTGTAACAGATGGTCAAATAAGAAACATGGAAGTACAGTAGTTATTGTATTATGGCTGCACAAGCTACAACAAAATCATGTAAATATGCCGACACTACATTTCTCAAAACTCAGTAATTAATTGAGTTACCTTGCAATTATTGGAAGAAGACAGTCCAGCTTGCACTTTTTCCATGTGATCTTTCATAGTCCAACTTGCATTGTCCAAATTCTTAAGTCCCCTAAAAGAGTCCTGAGTTGTCAAATTCTTTGGTTTCATGTTCCATAACACTAGAACCGCCAAAAGCCTATGCCAATTGGGGTTTGAGTTTGTAATTAAAATAAAAGCGATTTTGAAAGCTACAACAACTGTCACGCCCCCGCCTCCGCGATCACGCAGAGGCGGGTTCTTGCATCCCTGAGCCTGTCTCACACCTGCACCTCCTCCACTCCCACACCTGTTCCTAATCCGCAATCACACACCTGCTCCCGCTTACCTCGTTACCTGCAGTATAACCACAGAGCCCTGGCAGTCTTTCCCTGCCGGATCATGGTCGTAATTCACACGCGCTTCACAGCTATCGCCGAGTCTTTGTTACGTTTGGATCTCCCGTGTACCGACTTGTTGCCTGTCCCCGATTACTCTGCCTGCTCCCCGCCTGCACTTCTGCTGTCAGCCTGTGTGTCGACCTCCCGCCCGTCCCTGACGACTCTGCCTGTTCCCTACCTGTGCTTCTGCCGTCCGCCCGTGTACCGACCTACCGTCTGTTCCCGACTACTCTGCCGGTCTCCGGTCAGTACCTCTCCCTGTTCCAGTGTCGATCCCCTGTCGGATTCCGCTCTCCCTACCTGTCTCTTCCCCCCTGCCCTTCCAATCCGCGTTTGGGTCCCTACTCCCGTCTGTGACAACAACCTCTTTCCATGACATAAGTTTGAGTATATTACATTGTTCCGTTGTCAGAATTCTACACTCACAAACTGAGAACTATTTAGAGACTACGTACCTGTTGTTTCCCACTGAAACAGCCAAAGTCACACGCCACTTGGCGTTGGTACCCAGGCAGGCACTAATTGGTACCCAGGTGCTAATCACGCCTCGCTGAATGAATTATGTCAATGGATGAATGGGCGATACTCCCAGATAAGATCAGAGCCTTGGTTCAATTTTAATTAACTTAAAAACGAGGATGAAGAGTGTCACGGGGAACCCAACTCCCTGTTTACTTTGATTATTGCCTGCCCCTGTTTCCCTCATCATGGACCCAATTTAAGTTCCAGCTACCCCAATGTTCCTTGTCGGTCTTTGTTTTGGTTTCCACACTTTATGTAACATTGTTCTGTTTTGTTTATTGTCTGTTTTTGTTTGATTATGTATTAGTTCTATTTATTAAAGTCCTCTGTTCTCCCAACGCATGTGTCCTGCCTCTGCATGTATGCAACATTACAAAGAGCTATAATGTTGATGAAAAATATGGCAGCAGCAGGTTCCAAATCCTTTTTTAACTCTAGGCTTTAATAATCAAATCTGGTTAATAAAATGACTGTTTTTTATTAGGAGATAGCCTACCATCTTTCCAATTTTCTATGATTATTTTAGTGAAGACCCTGAGGGCGTCTTTTGTAATTCATCAAATGTATTACGCTAAATAATTATTAGCGAAATGAAATACAATGTCCTTGACTATTCAACAAAATAATTATTAGTGAAAACAAAATACAAACAATATCCTCGACAATTCAACAAATGTATTACACGTCACTGTTTTTCATTAGGAGATAAACAAATATCAAACATAGCCTATTTTCACACGTGTCTCGTTAGGCGCCCCCTCCTTGGCTTCAGAGCTTAAACTCTCCAGCCTTTTGACCATCGGCTTCCCTTCTGCTCGGTTCCCCGGAGAAGCTCAATCCAACGACCCTCTGTTTCATTGTGCACATTGTCATTAGTGTCATTTACAATCCTTTGGTGTGTGTTCAGTGTTAGGTAACGTTTGTTTAGAATTTAGTTTTAGTACTAACCAGCGCTAGTACCTGTTGTCTGTATTACATTTCTGGAGTTTTAGTTCTTGGCTGTTAGTTTTGTTTTGTTTACCAGGCTTCCTAGCCTGTCATAGGCCTTTGGCATTGTCCTTGTTTGACCTTTAGTACCCGTCCTTTATTAAATGCACTGCATACATCCCTTTATTAAATACACCTGCTTCCAGCTCATTCCTTGTTCTACCGTTACACCTACCATCTAATTATGAAATAATGCAGATTAATTTATCAAGATTCAGCTTCTTATTTAATTAATCAAATCAATTACGCTAAATAATTATTAATGAATTGGCAAGTGCAAACGGAACAAGAACAAAGAAAACTGTGCAGTGCAACTGTTTTGTTTGCCGGGTTTGCTCACACAAACCCCTGATGCTATGTGTAATACAATCGACAAATGACCTTTCTATATTTAATCAAATAGTAAATGTTGTTATTTATGCAGGCTACAGTAAATCATACTTCGATCTTCTGTTTACCCTACTGATTTATTTTACATTAATATTTTTACTTGAAGATAAGGCTGTGTTGTATGATATGCCCAGGCCTATGACTTTGTTAAACAATGCAAAATGCTACATACCCTTGGGTCTATCGATTTTATTTCTATGAATAGGCTGTATTTGTTTGTGTAATTCATCATTTGTAATTTATCATGATTATCAAGCACCTGTGCTTGTAGGCCTATATAGGGCTATTCTTACGTAAATCCTTTGATCTGTGCAAATTTGTTTATAATGTCACCTATTTTCTCTTCTACATCATCAAAATAAGATCAAATTAAAAATGAAATTCTAATGGATTTATCTGTGAATAGTTTTTATTTTATACATTTTTGCCTAATATACTAATGAAAATACTATAGCTGGTGATCTGTGAAATAATATTTTGGTGTTCTAATGAAAAGACCTTCAATACAAACACATTCTTGTATTCTTCAGATTCATTACACTTATTACAAATTATTATGTAATTCATTGTTTTTTTTACTATTCTATGTAGTTTGGTAATGACACAGTGACCAGATGACCCGATGCTCTGGCTGGCAGGTGGTGCTGCGGAGGTCTGAAAGGCCTGGTGGTTCTAGTGTTAAAGGGCCAGTAGGTAAGACCTTTACTGTAATACTAGCCTAAACTTGCGCAGAAATTACTAGTAGGCATCTGTAGTTAATGTTGTAAATTAATGTTTCAAATACAACACTGTTTCCAAAAACGTTAGGACACTGTGTAAAATGCAAGGAGACCAATTGCTGTAGTTCTGAAAATGTATTCCCATTCTTGCTTAATATAGGATTTAAGCTGTCCTTTGTCATATTTTTCATATAATGCACCAAATGTTTTCAAAGGGTGAAAGGTCTGGACTGCAGGCAGGCCAGTTTAGCACTTGGATTCTTATTATGGAGCCATGCTGTTGTAATACGTGCAGAATGTGATTTGGCATTGTCTTGCTAAAACAACGCCTTCCCTGACAAAGATGTCGAATGGATGGCAGCATATGTTGCACCAAAGCTTGTATATATTGTTCAGCATTAATGGTGCCTTCAAAGATGTGCAAGTCACCCATGCCATGTGCACTAATGCACCCTGATACCATCACAGATGCTGGCTTTTGAACTGTGTGCTGATAACAAGCCGAAAGTTCCCTCTCCTTTTTAGCCCGGAAGATGCGGCGTCCATGATTCCCAAAAAGAATTTCAAATTTTGATTTGTCAGACCACAGGACAGTTTTCCACTTTGCCTCAGTCCATCTTTAATGAGCTCAGGCCCAGAGAAGGCAATGGCGTTTCTGGACCTTGTTTATATTTGGTCTAATGGTAGAGTTTTAACTTGCATTTGTGGATGCAGCGATGTACTGTGTTCACAGACAATTGGTTTTAAAAGTGTTCCTGAGTCCATGCAGTGATTTCCACTACAGAATCGTATTTGTTTTTAATGCAGTGCTGTCTGAGGGTCCGAAGATCACGACCATCCAATATTGGATTTCGGTCTTATGCCTTGCGTACAGAGATTTTTCCGGATTCTTTAAGTCTTTTAATGATATGATGTACCATAGATGATGAAATCCCTAAACTCTTAACAATTTTACCTTGAGAAACGTTATTCTTAAATTGTTGCACTATTTGCCTGTGTAGTCTTTCACATAGTGGTGAACCCCTCCCCATCTTTAGTTCTGAAAGACAAATCCGTTCTGGGATGCTATTTTTATACCCAGTCATGTTACTGACCTGTTGCTAATTTACCTAATTAGTTGTGAGATGTTTCCCCAGGTTTTTTCCGCATTACACAAATTTACCAGTCTTTTGTTGCCTCTGTCCCAACTTTTTTGAAACGTGCTGCTGGCATCAAATTCAAAGTGAGCATACACTTTTCAAGAAACAATAAAATGTCTGTTTCAACATTAGGGTTTAAATGATTTGCACATCATTGCATTCTGTTTTTATTTCCATTTATTTTTACAGCATTCCAACTTTTTTTGGAAATGGGGTTGTAGTTGTGACTGCCATTGACTCAGATATATATTTTTTCCATACAACACTGAAAAGCTGCTGGGGCATTCATTAATCCAAAACGGACTCCGCACCCATTAATACCGTCTCCAGGGGGTTATCGGCCTGCTTTCTCTTGTCGTAACCCCCTGTTGTCTCTTGTCATAACCCCCTGGTGATATGCTTTGCCTTCATTCAATTGTGAAAGCTAAGAATATAAAAACGCACAAGTCGTAAGCTTCCATACAACTGGGGAGTAATATGGTGAATTTGTCTTCTCCATCCAGCCCTGTGCTATCAGGTCATGCAGATAGTCTTTCATTTCTATATACAATGGCTTTGTCACAGCCTGGTAGGTTCCTGCAACAGGGTCACTGTCTATCAATGAGATGCTCAGATTCTGATTGCAGCCATTGTCACTGTCTGATTTAGAAAAAGAGCTTGATTCCTCTCTTAACATTTGGTAAACAGTATGTTGCTGATGTTTGTTGAGATGGCTCAGATAAACAGGATCCCATAATTCTTCAGTATTTTCACCTTGCGTCTAGAAATTGTTATTAATGTTAACAGGGGATAAATGAAATTCCTCTGGCATGGTGGTGGGATAGACAAACTTTATTTCTTGCTCAGTGCCAATAACAGTTCATCTTGTATGTTGTCGTGATCTGTGATATTTTGCACAAATATCATAGCTTTACTACAGATCTCAAGTCTTACACTGAAGTACATCAGGCTTTAATATTTGTACAGTGTCCTCTTTATCTGCATGCAATGCAGCTGTGCGCTTTGGTATGTTGATCTACTACCTCAACCTATAAAAGCCTGGAAATGGTTTCTTTTATGAAAGGTACTTTTCACTGACTTCCTACTGTGGGTTGCAATTTGATCAATCAATTTAAAACCAATAATGGGGTGAGACAGATGTCTACTCTTTATCACAAGCAATGAGATTAGAGATGAGACTAGCTCTTTAACAGTTGCCTTTGAGGACACCTTGAAAATCACTTACAACCCCATTTCCAAAAAAGTTGGTATGCTGTGTAAAATGTAAAGAAAAACAGAATGCAATGATGTGCAAATCATTTACCCCCTATATTCAATAGAAAATAGTACAAGGCAGTGTTGTAGTACTCGAGACCACATATCGTGGGTCTTGGTCTTGTCTCGAACTCAATGCATTTTTACTTGGTCTTGGTCATTGAAGAATTTAGTCTAGTCATGAAAAGTAAGGTAAGAATATATTTCTAGTTCCACAGTAAAGCCCACTTGATTTTTTTTCTGCATGCAGTAGGTTTTTTCTGGTCCGCTTTAGCTGTGAGATTAATGGGGTTAAAGGCGCAACTATTCCCTCCTATATAACTTTCAAGAGACCAATAGATTCAAATGCGAGTCAAGTGACTGGAGATTCCAGTCATGTCAGCGAGGTCTGCAATTGTCTGGTTCGCCTAGCAGCAATACAGAGAATTTTTGTGTAAAAACAAAAATATACAAAGCACAGTGGCATTTGCAAGTTCTGCAAAACTAAAATAACTGAGACAGCAGGGTCAACATCCAATTTCAATCGTCACCTTGGGAGACAACACAAGGAAAGGTAAGTTGACATAACTTAAGTTAGCTTGCTAACTGTCGTTAGCTTGCTCACTGTCGTTAGCTTGCTCACTGTCGTTAGCTTGCTAACATTAAGTAGTTCGCCAGCATTTGAATGCTGGCCACTAATTACTGTAACGGTAGTCTAGCTAGATATTGCTCTATAATGTGAACATGTGCCCACGCTGTTGCTTGCTAATTCGCTAACTGTAGCATTGTAGATGGGTTGTGATTTATCTAACCTTTTGGATAGTACTACCAAAGACTCACGTTTTTGCCACACCGCACTTAAATGTGTTGAATGTGCACTCTGTAATCTTTACGACTTCCTTGCTTTACATCATATGTACAACAACTCTGTAATTATGACGGTGCAGCCAAATATTTAATTTGGTTCAATGGTTTCCCTGGTTTTGGATTTGAAATCTGACAGTACATAATGTCACCTTTTACTTTTGGGGTATTTTCAGAGACAGTTTATTAAAAACAAATAGTGATGTGTAAACAATTTGTGCATCAACCTCCTCTCTAAGAAACTTATATATATATATATTGCTCTGTTAGCCTATCAATAATTCATACAAACTAAACAGTATTTTTTACTAACACTTATCAAGTACATTGAATACCATAGATTTACTTTTTTGGGATTTTAGGACACTGATTAAAAAAGTCCTAGATTAAAAAGCAGATTGTATGGAGATTGAGAATGCACTTTAGTTTAGGACCGGCTTAATATGTTTCTAATACTAACCCAAAATATATGTAAAGAACCCATTATGTTGTGAAATAGTAACAGTATAGTGTCAGTATAGTGGGGAAACTGAATCGGACTCACATTACCCTGGTCTTGGTCTTGACTCGGTCTCGACCCTCCACAGTCTTGGTGTTAACTGGAACTTGATTTGTTATGTTCATAGTCTTCAATTGGTCTTGCATCACGTGGTCTTGACTACAACACTGGCTACAAAGACAACATCAAATTTTGAAACTGAGAAATGTTTTTGTTTCTTGAAAAATATATGCCCACTTTGAATTTGATGCCAGCAACAGCAACAAGTTTGGAAAGGGACATCAAAAGACTGGAAAAGTTGTGTAATGCTATTGCATTCTGTACTATTTTCAATGAAATATAAGGATAAATGATTTGCACATCATTGCATTCTGTTTTTACTTGCATTTTATGCAGTGTCCCAACTTTTTGGGACACGGGTTGTATATCCCCACTACATAAGGCATGTTTATTCCATTGGCAGCTTTTCTTTGTGAAGAATCAGGTGAGTTAAGAATCTCTGAAACATTTTTCAGTCGATTACCAGGTTTCATCTTTCCAGCATTCATCAATAATTCACACCTGAGAAACAGTATCCCACAAGGCTTGAGTTTTCTGACCCTCTAGATAGCATTCAACAAGGTATTGTTTTCTTATTAAAGCAGTTACTTTGGAAGGCGGGCTAAATTTGGAGTTCTTCCTTTTTGTTTTTGTTTTCATGCAGATTAGAGTCTGTGTATGCAGCATTTTCGGTGTTCTGCCTAATGTTCATTTTGACATTCTCTGGAGAAGTAACATGTTTTCTTACAGGGGAACACTGTTTCAGCCCTTAACTTTTTTCTCCAATTCCAGTTTTGGCAGCATTGGGACGTACCTGTGTGCTTGGTAACTCCCTGTCCCATTTGGGCAACCTGTCTTTTTTTTTTTTCATCCTGACCCCTCATGGCAATCAAACCCACAGTCCTAGCGCTGTGCAAGATATACTGCCTTTAATAAGTATAGTGGTTACTTTGGTAAAAACTTACTCGGTCGAAAATCAAGGGAGAAATAAAAGCTTTTATTATTAAAAAGCACCACAGCAGAGTTGTCTGATGTTACTTGTTCGATCTATATCAGCTATACCTCCGGTTACACCCAAATTTATAGACATGGCTGTCCAGAATTCCACAACACAGTAACATGACTTCCTGTGAACGAATACAAATATGTGATGTTCTGTTTGTCATCTAAACACATTTAACTTACAACAAAGTGTACATTCATAATAATTTCACAGCTGTAAGCGCCATGCTCTATCAACTGAGCAAAATTGAAAGCAATGTCACTAAGTTTAGCTGCCCTGTAATTAATTTAAGTATGTTATATTATTCAAACAGTCTCTAGTGAAAACAAATTAACAGTGACTTGCAATTTACATGACATTGGTCAACTCCATGTTTTGCTAACGAGGGTAGAGGACTGACTTCCGAAATGTCAGGTTTAAAAGCAGGATGGAATAGTGCTCTGTGGTTGTCCTGTTGAGCCGCTGGCATGGGAGGTCATTAGTTCATCCAGACCAGGTAACCCATCAATCAACCTGTCAGAAAGCAATGCAGGCTGAAGCTGCTCCAGTTTAAAAGGAGGATTCTGTTTTTCCGAGTAGTCATTACCCCTATTCAGACAGCAAGTATTTTCCAAGACAGACTCAAAAAGACATGCTTGTCCTTTTCCACCATTAAGTAAATTTAGGGCCAGAGAAAAATAACTATTTTGCTGTCACTAACTTGAAATAGTTGAAGTATTTTAAGGTGCATAGCCTTCAAAAGTTCTTCCTTACAACTTTGTAACAGCACCTGGACTGAGAATCTTTCTGCTGCTTGTCAATTTAGGCTAGTTTGAGGTCTACTGGGATTTGGATACGTCAATAATATTGAGTTAATTAACGTTCTTTAGGGATTTCATTAGTCAGCAAAGTGTTTCATGGTACTGCAGTTCAGCAGAGCAGGCATAATACGCTGTCATGTTATCATACATAATAGGACAAAAAGTACTTTCCTAGTCAAGTGCTGGGTATAGTTTGGTAATATTTCCACACACTATCTGTACATTTAATTGTGATCTTTCATTAAAAATATTAACAAAAATCAAACATTTCAAGTAAAACAACTGGGAAAAAGATTCTTATCATTAAATAAATATTTTTTTCTCAAGTATGTGTGTGCCTCACTTATTAGCACCCCTTCATTTAATACTTTGTGCAACCTCCCTTTGCCAAGATAACTGCTCTGAGTCTTCTCCTATAATGTGTAATGAGGTTGGATAGCACATGGCAAGGGATTTGTGACCATTCCTCTATACAGAATATTTCCAGATACTTCGAATTGTGGCTTTTTATGGCAACCATCCCAAACAACATGTGTTTAGGTGCCATCTAAAAGTGGTTTTGTAGACTTTCTGACCCCAAGACCCAATTAATGTCTACAATTCTCCAGCTATGATTTTTGGAGATTCTTTGGCCATGTGAACCATCCTCCTCAGTGTGTGTGAGGTCAATATAGACACACATCTTCTTCCAACCTGGTTGTTAACATCTCCAGTTGCTTTCAACTTCTTAATTATTGTTCTGATGGTGGAAATGGGATCTTTTAGCCATTTCCTTGATTTATTCAGCTCAACAACCTCACCATTACTGTATACTCAGGTCTTTCCAATAGTGAGGGAATAATATGGGAATTTTTTCTGAGTGTCACCTCATATTTATACCCCTGTGAATCCAAAGTTAGCTTAGATCCTATTTTGTCAACACCAATTGTTGTGACAACAATTTAAATGTAAATAAAATTTCCTTTTCACACTAGTGATTCTGTTTATACATGTTGCCGAAAGGACTTCAGATCCCGACTTACTACATCACTGCTCATTCCACTCTAATACACATTGAGCTAGACGTTCTTAGATCACAGTAGCTGCAGGGAGTATCTGTTGGAAAGTGTTCCACATTAGGTGACCTGTCTTCAATTGACATTCTCACCTGTTTATAGTGTATATATATTTTTTTATTTCAATACAAATCTGGCAAAAAGTTTAGTTTGTCTAAATAAAATGATTGTAGAGTAATAATCAATCAAATGTATTTTATAAAGCCCTTTTTACATCAGAGGTGTCACTAAATGCTTTTACCCATACCCTGTCTGAAACCCCAAAGAGCAAGCAAAAAGAATTAATGCACAGTCGCTAGGTAAAACTCCCTAGTAGGGTCTAAAATTAGGAAGAAACGTAGAGAGGAACCAGACTCCAAGGGGTGGCTTGTCCTCTTCTGATTATCCCGGGTGCAGATTACAAGAGTATATGACCTTTTGGGCCACATCAATCTTTTTGCATGATCAGAAGACAATCAGGTCAATAAATGCAAGTGGGTTGCGACCAGAGTTTTTAAAGAGAATCCAGGTCAACTGCATAACCAGGTAGACAAGGACAGGGACAATCAGGTGGGGTGTGGGCAGTGGCCGCAGGAATCATCAGGCAGCAACTTGATCTGCAACACATCCAGGAGGACTTCGGACAAGGACAGCTATGAGTCATTTGGGCCAGGTAGTCCTGAGGTGTGATCTAAGGGCTCATGTCCTCCTATGGTCAAACAGTAAAGTTAGAGAGAGCATTCCTAGGATTCACTCTCAAATGATATAGCAAACTACCTTTTTGTAGGGGTCTTGCATTCATTAAAGCAGCATAAGTAAAACTCTTAATCAGCATCAGCAAAAATTAAAGAATTTTATACTCTGTTATAACAAAAGATTGCCATCTGAAACTTTCTAAATTATATACAATTTAGATATCACATCACTTGGATCCACCAACCACCCTTGAGGAAGAATACCACAAGTTTGATGACTTTAGGAGTTTGAAGCAACATAGAGAGTAAACTTCCTGCATAGTGTTCAAAATTCATCATACATCCATACAGATGTCATTAGTTATCCTCAGAGGTAAACTCTTGTTTAGGGAGAGACTCATGTCTCTGTCTAAACACCATACACTTTGATTACACAGGCTGCCCAATATTTTTCATTTTCACCACCAATTGGTCTTTAGAAAAATCATATCTGATCTTCTAGTTAAGTATTTTTTCTGATTGCGTAAAAGTACCTACTATTGAAGAAACAAAATTGTGCTGCCTGCAAAAGAAGCCAAATCTCAAAAAGATGTGAGAACATATCAGTAGTGTTGGATCTTTTCTTTTTCTTTGTCTTAAGTTAACAGCTAAATCCACTTTTAATCCAATCCTTTTCCCATGCAACAGACTGACATGTGAAGGGTTAAGCGCTGAAATTCATCAAAATACTTGTGAGAAGAGAAAATGTTTCAGTAATCTCACAAACCTCAGGTGGCTAATGATTGGCAGGCATTTACTCTAAAATAATGAGTCTGCCAAGCATCTTGGGATATAGGAATATGGTCACACCGTTTTGCAAACAAGTCTCAGGGGTTATTATGATGCAACAGGCTTAATATGTTGCATTTTTTAAATTATATTGTTGGGTTGGTTAAAAGAAGGGTCAAACATGACAAGGGATTTACTTTGACCCATTTAGAAATGAGTTCTAGACAAATGGGCTGCATTACCAGGCAACCCAATTCAGATGTTTTGCCCAATCATTGATCATTTAATGAATCAGATCAGGTAGTTTGCCAATAGATGGGCAAAATATCTGAAATGAGCTGCCTGTGAAGAAAATACTCTGCAAATAAAATAAGGATGATAAAATAAGTGGGACTTAGGCCATTTGTTTACTATATAATGTTGTTAGCAAATTGCTTGCCATACAATTCTGAACATTGGCCTGGTACGGCATAAACAGTAGTGTTAAGCAAAATCGTTGGCAGATTATTATTCAAACTGATTTAAAAAAATAATTTGACTATTAATTTTGTTTAATAATGTAGACATTATAAAAAAAAATCTTGATATTAGTCAAACAGCACTTCACAGTCACATGTATCCCCCTCCAAAAGCTAATTTCTAGGAAGGAACGCAGGCATGCCCCATATCTCATCTGTACCACCGTGCAACAGTTGTCTCATAACCTGAGTGGATCAACGCTGCCACCTAGTGACATGAAGATATTAGCACGTCATTAAAAGATAGGAACCTTTTCTTCCTTAATACGTTTGCCTGGGGGGGGCCTTACAACGTGACGGACAAAACAGTTCGTATCGGCGAGTTAGCTAGCGTTGGCTAGATACAATTGTATTAGAAGTGTATGCAATAGCATGCGTATTTTTCAGGACCGTTTTGGGTGAGTGACGAATGTCTACGTCCTTTTTAGCCAGCTATATATCTACACTAGCCTATTTTCACCAAGTATCAGGTGGTAAGCTAGCTCGCATGATAGTTTCCCAGGCTAACCTGAGCGTTTTCTCAACATTTAGCTAAGCTGGCTAATTAATTAGTTACCCGTCAATGAGGTGTGCTTCACCTGCTTGCAGCTGGCTATAAAGGTTGTTTATTTACAGCGCAGTACTTACATTTTAAAATGTAGGCCAGCATTCCATGTTGTTTGTAGAATTGTACAGTACAGCTTTAAACCGCAGGCTTGCTATTAAGTTTATCTTTGCCTCAGCATTGGGTAAATGTTAACACTGACACCTTAAATTAATTGCGAATTTCACGTCTACTTCGTTTATAGCTAAAGGAGTATGAGTAAAGATTCCAAGATGAGGGCGACAATAAATCAGAAGTTAACAGAGATGGGCGAACGAGAGCGGTAAGAACATTGGACTTATTACTTATTTGTCATAGAGAATAAATCAACACGAAGGTTACTGAGCGCAAGCGATGTTTGTTTTGCGTAATCTACAGGTTGAAGGAGTTGCTCAGAGCTAAACTCACTGAATGTGGATGGCGGGATCAGCTGAAAGCTCATTGCAAAGGTGAGCATTACTTTCTGTTGTAGTGTGGTAAGAGAAAGTGTATGACGGTAATGATGAAACAAACTATGCTGCCGTAATACACTATTGCATTGCTCTGTAACTCATCATCGGTTTTTCAGATGTCATTAAAGAAAAGGGCTTGGAACATGTGACTGTTGAGGACCTTGTGGTTGAAATCACCCCGAAAGGAAGAGGTATATTGTGGGCCCAAAATAATAATAATTATCACAAAAAAACACTATGCATGTATATTTTTTTCTATCCAATTCATTGTGGTGTATTTCTGTTGTCTTGTCCATTCCTTTTCACCAAGTTCATGACAACATGATAACTCAAACCAGAATCATTGTTTCCTCCCAGTTCTGGTGCCTGACAGTGTGAAGAAGGAGCTGCTGCAGAGAATAAGAGCTTTTCTAGCTCAGCATGCCACATAACGACATCGGCAAAGTTTTTTAAACCCCGTTTTGCTCTCAGATTTGTGAGAGAGAGCTTGTTTTCTTTTTGCTGTCTTGACATTATTAGACTGTTTGCTTTGTTCAATGTCTGACTTGAAGAATAAAAATGTGGTAGTTCTTAACCAGATGCACTGATCAAAACGCCAATAACCCCAAAATGTGTTTGAATGCGCAATATGTAATGCTGTTTTTAAAACGATCCTTTTTTTGATCTGTATACTGTCTTTTTTTTGTTGGTTGGTTTTGTTATGGCATGTACTAAGAGCTAAGGTACACAAGGCAAACCACACCTCAAAATTATTAGCTATTGGTTTCTGCTTGCCCTTGCTAGGAGAAAAACAAGATATAAAATACATAATAATAATAATAGAACAGTCTCGTGCTAATTCATAATACATAGATATGTACAAGTGTGCGCATGTGTGTTTGGTAGTATGGTTGAGTAGGAATGTGATTGTGTGTCGAGCAGAGTCAGTTTAGGTCATCAGACAGGTCAAATGTTCCGCAGTCTCATGGCTTGTAGCCAGAACCTTAGAATGAGTACCTAAACCTAGATACAGTCCCTATCTGACCTTTTTCATTGTTATCCCTTATATTTTTCTTATTACCCCTTAAATCACTTAGGCCATCGCTGCTGCAATCACCATTTTAGGGAATACTTTATAAAAACATTTGAGAGGAGCTTTGTGACAATGGAAAGGCTTTTAGAAAGGGGTTGGTATTAAGGTTCGTCCTGGCTTTTTGAAAGTGTAAGTTGTTTAATGCTGTGTTTATTCAGCCAGACAAATACTGACATGTTTTTCCGCTAATTGGTGTTACGACCAACTTTGTACAGCGTCAAATTTGGGCAGCCTCTGTGAACCCAGCGAAGCTGAAGGTTGTTTTGGAAAAGAGGCTTGCAGTGGAACTCGAGCTGTAATATAGCATTTCAGGAACTCTGGGGTTTAACACGCCAGTCCTTGTGGATTAACCGGTCTTCATACAAAGTCGGTGAAGTATCTGGCCAGTAGTTAATCTCATGCTAAAAAGGCATTGTCAAAACATGGGAAAAAAGGGGAATCATTCATTTCAATATTTGGAATTGTTTGGGCAATTTCTCCTAGTAACCTGAACCCCTGCAGTGGTGCATTGAAACCAACTTGTCCTTTGACTAAATGACACCTCCCCTGTGCTTCTATCAAAACATACATATTCCAATAATTATGCCGCTTTACTTCCTAGAATAACAGTTGTCCTGACGGGAGAGAGACAGGGATGGAGAGAGAGCGATTGTGAAAAGATAAACACTAGTGACCTTGTTCACAGGGAGTGATGTAGAACTTATGTTGATGCACCGAGGGACGAAGTCCCTTTACAAAGAGGCATTTCAGATTGTTCCAAGGCTCTGGGAGTGCCATGTGTGAACTGAACAAGTGCACACTAGTGTTCCAGTGGAGACCCTTCCAGTTGACAAGCCTGGAAACGAAAGTTACACCACGTTGTGATGGTTAAAGGGAATCTGTAAAATGAAAATAGAAAAGCTGGGGCCACGACCCCTCTACAATGTCCTGCCTGTTACTCTGAATAAAACATCCAATTCAGCAAGTCTTTCTCATTCAGAACTATATTGTCTGACATCTGTAAAATTCCCTTTCACACATCACCAAAGGTTTGGATCTGTTTTGTTTTGTAGATTTTGATGGCTTTGTTTGGTTTAAAACCACTCCTGTTACAGAACAGGAATAGCTAATTGGCTTTGGATTACATTCTGAAAGGCTGTGAACCCGCACTGCTCACCCCTCGGCACGAGTAGCCCATTACCAGGTAGTGAGTGAGCCTTCGTGCCGGTCACCAACCGAAGACGGACCGCGTGTTTTCATAGCCGAACGACCTGCCGTGACATCAGCCCAGGTGACAACATGCTGATATACAGTGCTGCTGGCCAGTGAGAAGAGGGAGGCCGCCTGCCTGGACTCGCTGGTGCTTTAATGGCCAACATCAATCCCCATGTTATCGACAGGGCAATCTCACCAGCCACTCTACAGTATATGTGAGAGGTTCCACACGCTACAGGGCCTGGACCGGCTATAGAATTACTGGTGATGCAGTTTATAATCACACAGATTCTATTTACTCTCTCACTCCATTCTCAACATGCTCCCATTGCTCTGGACCCACACGGAGCTGCTGTCGTAGAAGCCGAGACGCCGAGCAGGAACCAGATGAGATCTGATTGGCTTCTCACATGAAAGATGGATGTATGCTGGATCACCAAACTTGAACAGTACAGTACCTAGAAAGGTAAAGAACACAACAGATGGATCCTATTCGTCCATTTAGAGGTCATGCATGTTAATTGGTGGTGTCCCGGGAGGCATTTTTGCATCTGAGGGACCAATCATAAAGCAGAAACCGTAAGGCCTGGATGACATCTACTCTGATGGAGATATCCGGCAGTTGCCATACGGTGCACAACGACATGTAAGAGAGAATGGAAAATAGTCTGCGTGGTGTGTAGATCTGTCCAGCAACGGGAATCATATAATTTCAGCATTAAAGCAGCTGTGTCAATATTTAATTGGGCCAAACATTTGGTCCCAATTGAGCCCCTTATGTGCAATGTAGTCTTTGTCTGACTTGGCAAAAAGTAATGTGTCATAAACAGGTTTCTCGTACTGTACTAACAAAACTTAGGTACAGTAACACACGAAAAAATAATCCATAAACCACAGCAGGGCAAAGCAAATACATTACATGAAGTTGTAATACAGAGACGTGTTGTTTTTTAAGTATCATTATTATGAGGGTGAATCTAAAGTATGTATTATGATCATTTTAATACACTAAATACATTTTCCATTTATGTAATAGGATTTAAATTGAATAACAAAACTAAATCATAGTCACTGTGTATATTTAAAATGTGTTACTTCCATAACAGTGTTTGTAATGACGTGTTGAATTGGATGAAAGAAATATTAAAGACAATTAAATGTATGTGTGTCACTATAATATGGACAAAATATGTGTGATCTTCAGTGGCTTCGGCAAGTGTTCAGGAAAATCCACACTTCTCCACATTTTGTTGTATGATAGACTTTCATTTTAAATAATAACAGTTTTTATGCCATCAATCTACACACGATATCCTTAAAAGACAAATCAAAAACATGTTTGTAGAAATTTCTGCCAATTTATTGACTGTAAAAACTGATATTTCATGTACACAATTATTCAGACCTTTAATTCATTACTATGTATAAGCACCTTTGGCAGCGATCACAGCTTTGCGTCTTCTTCAGTATCTCAGAGGGCTACGTAGAGGTCCTTGGACTTCATGGTTTGGTGTTTGCTCTGGCATGTCCTATGAAGTGTAGACAGGTGTGTTCCTTTTCTGAATCATGTTCAATTAATTGCATTTGCCACAGGCGGACTCCAATCTGGTTCTAGAGACACCTCAAGGATGGTCAAAAGAAAGAAGATGTATATGAGCTCAATTTGTGCTATGTGTTCTGGCAAAAGGACTGAAATATGTACATGAAATGCCATTAAATTTCAATAAATTGGCGAACATTTTTCAAAGCATGTTTTTGCTTTGTTATTATGGGGTATTGAGTGTATAATAAGCAGAAAAATATCTATTTAATCAATTATGAATTAAATCAATAAAAATGGAGGAAGTGAAGAGGTTAGAATACTTTACAAAAGTACTGTGTATTATTTATTTATATCTGTCATATTCCAATACTCCCCAAAATATAACTTGAGAGGTTTCTGTAAGATTTGCTTTAAAAAACAAAAGAAATTAGAGTAATGGAGAGTTATTTACACCCCCCCATCCACCTTTTTTCAATATGGAAGTCTTAGTAGTATTACATCAGTAACTCAAGACCAGAAAAGGACATGTAAGAAATAGCCTCATGTAGATATCCCCCCCAAATCAAAAGGTCATGAACAGTCACAAATTCCCATGATTCTACACAGTGTTGACTTTCTATGGTGTCAGCGTGTGTGAATGCTATATGCTATGCTCGATGAAATTTGCCTTTGAATTCCTTCCCCTTAAATTTATGGGACGTGCAACATGAGGTTACAACTCTTTAGGAGCCTGCACTCGCGCTCAGTGCCATTTCCATTCTGGCTCTAAAGTAGAGAGGGAGAACTTGGCATGGGGTTAACTGCGTTCTGGAGGGGTTTTAACCCTATTTACACCCTGTTGTGTCTCCCGGGAACTGTTTTCCACACGCTAATGAGGCTAAGGAGCTAGGTCCCCTATGTTATTCCTGGCATCTCCAGTCCAGTCACAAACATACCTCCTCTCGCTTTTTCTTCCCCCTCGGTAGCCCAGTGCAAATAATAAATAAGAGGAAATACATCATCCCTGTTAGTGGTAAGAGCCAAACCTCGGGTCTGCCAAAGTTAACACAAAGCAATCTTAGGTAATGATCAGCAAATGTGGATTAAGTTTCATAGAGCATGACTTCACATAATTCTTGTTTAGCTCATGTTGGCCTCGTCTCGGCTCTTACGGTAGGCAGGCGTGTTCAAGCAAGCAAGCACGCACATACAGTACACCCATACGTCCACATACACGCACGCACAATGTATATGAATGCGCAAATGCACAAACACAAGCGCGCACACAAGCTGCACGCAAACTGAGAAATGAAGAAAAAACGAAAAAAAGGAAACATTCAAAGATTAACACTTACATGAAAAAATGGCCAGCTTGTAAGCATCACTTGTCTTTTTATAAGCATTACTAATGGACTAGGCATTAGTAATTCATTGTAAAATCCTGTGTGGTGTTGCTACTTGTTACAGCTAATGAATTGGTAAAACCTCTGGAGCCCGTAACTGTACATAACAGAAGCAAACACGCTGACCTCAAATGTTCATCACCAGCTATTCGAATAAGATGTCTTGATCGCTTCGCTCCTATGTACAGGGGTGGCAATGTCAATTGTTTACGGCAATTTACCTTATTTTTCTTCCCAACCTAAATCATGTCATGTAGTGGTTTTCATGAACCAGCATCATGTGTGTTCAGTGTGCAGGCAGGAACGCTGGGGGGTCTCTGTGCAACCAAACAGGGAGAGCAACAGAAACCAGACATTGTTTACTCTGTTTCTGATGTAAAGGGCACTTACTGTCGTGTCCAATGCCCCGGCTTAATTCACCGCTGCTCTGGCCTTTGAAGTGTGCATGTATTTCTATTTCCTGACACTGACTCTCTGACCCAACAATATTGCAACTGGATACCTCATGTTTCCATTTTGGGCTTCTCTGATTCTCTGGCTGTCTCTCTCTCTCCGTATCTCTTTTTTCTCTTTCTTTTTTCTTTCTGTGCTTTGTTCTGTTTTTGTTGTTGTTTTCTTTGTTTCTCACATAAACCAAGCATCACACAGCCTGCTCCTGTCTGATCATCATTAACACCATGAATTAATATCACCAAGTGCCAAACCCACAGCCGTGACATATGTTTTGTATGTAAATGTTTTTAAGGCGATAAAAGTAAAATCAAATAAAACCGTTTTCCCTATTCGTCTTCCTCGGTCTTCGTCCCACTTTCCCCTTCTCTTTCTCTCCTTCATTCTCTCTTTCTCTCCACCTCTCTCGCTCTCTCTCTCTCTGTGCTGATAGAAAACACCAGCGTAGCGAGGGATGGAGAAACTGCAGCCGGTCGGCGTGTTCCTCGGAGGCCTCTGCGTCTCAGACAACGCCACGGGGGATTACAGCACACCCTAGCAGCGGAATGGTTTCACTTAAGAATTTCAGTAATCACTTTTAGGAGCGTAATATATCGCTGACCTTTGGCAGCGACACACGACCCCCCCCCCCAGAACCCCCATCCCCCGAACCCCCCCCAGCACCCCACCCCCCCAAGCAATGCGATCAAAGTATACGTCGGTGGCTGTGCAAACAGCCGCTATCAGTGGACTGCGGTGGATTTACGGCCTGCTTCTCCTCTCCCGTCTCCGAAGAGTCGTGTGCTGATACCGGCAGAAAGTGGGTTTCGTTTTACAAAACCCTATTTTTCTCGCACGCGCACTAACACACACACACACACACACACACACACACACACACGAAACATAACAGAAACCTACACCGTGTAGTTCTTTATCTCTAAATCCCTCATCCTCTTCACTCTTCTATCTGCCCTTCACTAATATATGGTTTAATGCATAACTGGAGCAGGGGTGGACAGAGAAGCAGTGATGATCCAACCGTCGTGTTCTTGTCATGGGAAAATCCCCCGTGGGGTCGTACCCTCTCGGCTGGACCGGACCAATACTCTGGCCTGCCCTGAGCTCCCAGACAACGGCAGTAGCCAAAGTATGTGACTGTGAGTAATCCCGGCCATAACAGTAGCAGGAGGTTTATGCCGTGCCCTAAATCACAGGAGGGTCTATGAAGAGAGAGAGAGAGAGAGAAAGAGAGAGGGAGAGAGAGAATGAGGAGAGAAGGATATGGTATCTATAGCAACAATTAGCATAAACACTGGAATGGAACCAGGAACTGTGCAACACTGTTTTATTTCTCTACATCATAGTCTCTGTTAATCACATAGGCCGGTATATTCATATTCCAAAGAGGAATGGAGTGTTATTTACCTTGCTACTTAGAAACAGAGTGTATTACTGGTGGTAGGCCTGCATGGTTCTTGCGCAGAAGACACTACCTATAATTGAAAGCATAGGGCTTAGCATCGCTAATGTCTATGTTTTTATTAACATCTCATATTACCATGCTGAAACAATGGCACTTTTATGGACTATTTTATTGTTATATCCTGAAGAAAGCACATTTAAATTATGAATGGGCAATTACTGTAAACAATGCCCAATGAAAAACAGACATAATTACCAGAGACCAACGTCAACATGTTGCCCTTTTCTCCTTTTAAGGGAATTGTTTTTCAGCCACAGCTGTAATATTTGTGGGACATCTGTTTAAGCTAAGTTGAGATCTACCATGGAACATGCGCTGCTCAGAGGTGAATATGGTGTTTTGCTGTTTTGGTATAAAGACGTTTTGTTTGATTCCAAGAATCATACAGGATGTATTGATACATGATGTCTGTCAAGAACAATAAGTCTTTAAAAAACAAGAGTCTGACATCAAAGCAGCAACTACACATTTCAACCAGATGATGGCGTTGCATAACAGATAACGCACGTGACTGTCAATATGAAGATTAATTCACCTACTGAAATGAAATGATGAAATACAAGTGACTAACTTGCATGTTCTCAATCAATCAATCAAATGTATTTATAAAGCCCTTTTTACATCAGTAGTCACAAAGTGCTTTTACAAAACACCCAGCCTGAAACCCCAAGGAGCAAGCAACAACAGTGTTGTTGGAAAAACTCCCTAAAAGGGGCCAAAATGTAGGAAGAAACCTAGAGAGGAACCAGGTTCGGAGGGGTGACCCATCCTCTTCTGGCTGTGCCGGGTGAACGTTTTAAGAGTTCTTTCTGACATTCATTGACGACGCTCAAATTAAATAGGAGAATTGAGAGTACACCAACACTGGACATTTTTTAAGAATAAACCAGATGATTTACAGTACCACTGCCATGGTTAACTTAGGATTTTCAGCCCTTTAAATCAAAACGGCACGATTTCTCTTGAAATCCACTGTTTTATTTTGCTGCTGATATTTTTTAATTCTTTCCCTTACTTTTCCCTTCCTAAACTTGCAGAGGCCCACTGACGGATCCCTGGCCCTCCACTTGAGAATGCCAGCTGCTTTTACAGGGGATTTTATGGTATGTGTGTTTGTGAGTGTGGGTGTGTGTGTGTGGCGGTCTGTCTGCATCATCCTGTCTAAAGTCTTTGACAAAGTACATCAACCCTGGCCACCTCATCCCTATTCATTCAAAAATCATACCTCTGAGACAAATCAATGGAACGGTTAGTTTATTGAAAAGCATAACTGGCTTGTTTGACTTTGATTAAAATGTGTGCCATGTCGTTAGCTGCGCATAATTGATGCCCTCTGCTTTTATTCATTTTTTGGTAAGCTTGGAAAAAAAAAGACTTAATGAAACAACAAATTGCGTCTCTCCCAGGAACAACAAGGAAGATCCCAAAGAAAAAAAAACACTTGTTTGCCCTCCCTTTCACCTCCCAGGTCCACATATGTGAACATCTTTCACAGGATTTCTCTCAACAACTCAGTTTTATTCATTTTCATTATTTAGTGGAATTGAACCGTATGGTTGAGGTCTGTAATCGTTACCGATGGGGGGCGTACTGAACGCATTCTTCATGCAAATATACTCACACCTTAATCGTCAGCTGAAAATACTTCAGTGTTTCGTGGGTAAACCAAAGGAAAAACACTCATAATAAAAGTATCTGGCCTATACATGCTGTGAGCGTTTTACTGCTCGGTGTGACACCATTAACCGGCATTGAGTGATAAGCCAGATATCTCAACACGTGCCATATCATTGCCTTAACACAGCCCGGAAAGTAGGCCAATGTTGTTGGTAGTGACTGTGTTGAGTCTGTGATACAGTAACAAATACTCATTGCCCCTACCTCCTTTGAGAGGGGGAGAAAACAAAGTGAGATAGAGAAAGTTACCTGTATTCTTAAGATAAGTGATAATGATTATGCTCTACGGGCTGTGGGTAAAGTAAGATTAGGTAAGCTCTTGTGATTATTCTCATTATCAGGAGTCAACATCATTATCAGGTAATAGATGAGTTTGCCATGGTAAAAAAAAGTTCACCTGGAATGGGGTCACACAAACCCAAATTCATCATTGTCGTCTTAAGTTGTGATTGGTCGAGCTCCACGCCCTTCGACTCCTGTTGGGTCTGAGAGGCCGTGGGGTACTGTCGTTCCCTTGGGGCGGGTGTGTGAAGTGGGTGCGCGGCTGGATGAATCAGCTGACCCTCATGTGTCTGGCCCGACCGCGCTGCCCCACGACCCAGCAGGGCTCAGCAGCTAGCCGTCCAGCACCCGGCACGCATTCCTCCTGCTGTATTCCAAAGCCCGGACCGCTTCTCAGCAGTACAAATCAGGACAGAATGTATTATTGTACTGTAACAACATACCCTGAGCTACAATTCACGTCCTGACTGCACACACACTCACACACACACACTCACACACACAGAACAGAGGCATGCGCGCGCACACACACACTCTCACACACCCTCAGGGGCTAATTTCTAAAGCCATGGCTGTTTGCATAGCCAGATATTATAGACCGAAGCCTTCACATCCATAACAAATCCTTAGAAGACACACACTCTCACATACACTAACTCGGGCAGACATACACACCCTTCCCTCCAGACCGCCGTCACAGCCATCCAAGCACAGCTGTCAAAACTCTGGTCCTTCCAACACAACAATGGCGAGCCGGGGAGCAAGGAAGGCTGGGAAAGTGTGAGAGAGAGAGACAGAAAGAAAAAGAGGGTGAGGGAGAAAGGGAGAGAAAACAGGGAGACAAAAAGATAGAGATAAAGAGAGAAATAAGAAAACAGAGAGAGAAAACAAACAGAGAAAGAGAGGGGCAAAATAGCCAAGCCTCACATCGACACATTCGTGGTTTATACGGGACATGTGAACTGACAACTGGAGACCTCTCAGACACTCTGGAGAACAGTTAGGACTCACTGGGCCGTGGCGGTCTAGTCCTCACCTCTCTCTCACTCTCTCTCACGGCTTCATCAAGTCACGGTCGCGTGGTGTTCTCACAACAGCTCCGGGAGCGAACTTCCACTCCTCACGACCCACGCCTGTGGTGTCAATCTAGCCTACGGTAGGCTATCTCTGCGCTCTGCACAGACATCCATTAGATCAGGTTGTGTCAAAGTAAGGATGTATTTAAGGGCGTCCACCCCATCCATTATCAAGAGATTGCTGAAGGGTCATTGGCCCTTGTAATGGATGCCCTTGGATTTACATGAAAACATCTTTAAAATCTGTTATGATTTGGGTGTATCATTGGGTGTAGCTGTAGGACAATACGCACATATCAGGCCAATGGTAGACCTGCTGTGCCTATTAAGTGTTGTGTTGAAATATAATCATTGAACAAGGGTAAGGAAATCGAGTTTATCTTAAAGTTTATCTGAGTCTGAGATATGGGAGATCATTTCTGACACTGATAAGGTTTGGACCTTGCTCGGACTAACAGTGTGATATATCAATAGTCAAATCATACAAGCATTCCAGGGGCATTCCATGGTGTGTTCATCGTGAGATTTATTAATTTGTTAGGAATTTAACTGAAATGTCCTAATTGGAATACAATAGGAATATTGGAAATGGAATTTCCTTTTCGGTCTGTTTATTGTTTTATTGGTGTTTTAGCAATGCCCTGTGCTGGTCTGTAATACCTCTTGGGATGGCCAGTTTGTTTGATTTCTTTGTAAGATGACCGATGAGCACTTCCTGAACTAGTGGTTCCCAGGCTCTGAAGTCATTCTGAGTCGACTAAAGTGGAATAAAATTGATCTGAACCTGGACGAATAAATACAGTAGGTACCATTTCTTCGGTGTCTACAGTGGTCGAATGTTCTAAATAGTAGGTCCTATTTCCAAAGTCCTCAATAGCAGTTCCAAAAGTTTTAATATTGGCTGCACCAATCAGAAAGCCAAACTGGAAGCTGTTGAGGTGGTAATTGAGTAGAAAGAGGTCCTGGGGGATGTTTTCACTGTTGTTGTTGAGTAACAACTCGTCTGAAAATGCCCAGTTATCCCACTCGACACAGGCTGTTGTAACGAGGCGCGAGGAGGAATGTGCCGGATGCTTCATCTTAAACACTCTCTGTCTGCCTGTGAGTGACAAGTGGCCAGGGATAAGGCCTCGAATGCCTGTGTAGTGTCCAGACACACCGACACGTGCACTCAAGCATGCACATGAGTACACACACAGGTAAAGCTGAGTGGGTGGAGTTTTTGGATAATACAGAACTATTTTATGCTTCTGGAAACTGTCATGATGTTACTGTTTGCTACAGTGCACCTTTTTACATAGTCATTCCTCTGGCTATGTCACTGTAAATGTAAACCGTGGCAAAACAAACAGTTAAACGGTACAACATCTTCGGACTTGATCGCTTCTCCTGTTTGCTGAGGTATTCGACGGGGGAACGAGACGCCAAGCACTCAGGCAAACTGTGATTTTTTTTCAGAGCGTGAGGAAATGGTGCGGTTTCACAATTTCAAGATTAGGATTGAAATCTGCCGTCCTCTTTACCACATTAAGTGCTTGTGGTGCACACGCTATCCCACTGAGACTCTAATAACATATACAGTGGTTTAGTGTTGGTCTATGGCCAAGATAAATGGCTGCTTCAGGTGAAAACAAACTTAAGGCTGAGCAACAATTTTTCTCTTCCAATCATGAGTTTTCAGAGAAAAGTCTCTCTCTCTCTCTCTCTCTCTCTCTCTCTCTCTCCTCTTCAAGCATTTGTACATATGCTGTCTCGGCCCCTCTGCCCTCCGGGTTCAGTAACGCTTGCTGGGCTTGTGGATAAGTCAAGACGAAGAATACTGTAAACTTTGCAAATGCCTCTTTGAAACCGAGCTCTTTGGAAAGTGTTTCAGACTTGACGGGGGAACAATCTCTTTAAAGCCACTGTGGCTTTGGATGTAAACCTTGAAAAACAAACTATGGATTTGTCAGGCGGAGACCTCGGCCTATGCAGGGGTGAGAAGAAGTGGAAATGTTCCGATATCCCCCAGCCCTAAACACACTAACCCACAAGCTCGAGCTCACGCACTGGCTCTCCGGACATTTGTCTACAATCGTCCATAACTGGCATGATAATACCGCAATAAAAGTATTGGCTACACCCAGGGTTGCCATAAATCCAGCAGAGGGAATTTTACCTCTGCGGTTTTAACGGGTCATTTCCCCGTATGCGGTTTCATATTCATATATTTATGTTTACGAGTGAGCAATACACGTTATGAGCTATTGTAAATAGAGCATGTTTAAGAACCAATGTAATGTCCCGGTGCGCCCTCTGAGACTGAGTAGGGGGTCAGGGTAGATGTCTGTTTGCTGGTAGGAGCTGGGCTGGAAATTTAAGAAATGACCTACCAGCAATCGACATGTTTATATGCTCCGCAATCAATCATCTCATTGCGGACGTCAGATGTGCTGAGAGTGCCGACGTCCTACACACATCTTTTCCAGTCATCCCCACAAGTGGCACCTGAGGGGGTGCCGGGGCAAGGGCCGGTGGAAGGGGTCATTTAACGGCTTCAATTAAAAGAACAATTGGTTTAGTCACACAATTATGAGCTCAGGATGACTGAATGCAAAAGAGCCTGGAGGAGTGTAGCTGAAGGATCTCTGGCATCCAGTCAATCCCGCCTCCCCTTCCCGCCCCTCAGACATCACTGAGA
Source organism: Esox masquinongy (assembly GCA_016801175.1). Taxonomy (NCBI): domain Eukaryota; kingdom Metazoa; phylum Chordata; class Actinopteri; order Esociformes; family Esocidae; genus Esox; species Esox masquinongy. The sequence continues at coordinate 17,683 of JACXGI010002520.1, read as the reverse complement.
CAACAACCCGGGGAGGAGCGGGAGCCAACCACTATCTGCGATCCCAAGTAAGTAACACCTCAGTTGAAGTGGGACTGATGGAGGGAAACATCACTGAGACTGACGTGGGTTATCCATCTCCTTGAAGTTCGATATTATGTAGATTCCAAGTCAATAGGATGGATAAAGTGGAATTCCCAGCTAACGTATTTACATACTGTATAGGAAAAATACTGAGTTTGATGTCTCAGTGGTCTTTTGGAATCCACATTTGCCGCTTGAACGCTGTTGTCTTTACATTCAAATGGTAAATCAGATCGTTGTGTGTTTTCGCGTTGGCACTTCTCCTTGCTCTGGTATGGCCCTGCCTTCAAACTCACAGGTTGATCGACGTAATTCAAGTGAAAGCAGTTAAATATCGCAAGCAGCTTCAAAGCTAATCATTGCTATACTCCCCACCTCGAAAAGCCCTTGATGAATGGTCCTCTAATCGTTGAAGTGGTGAGATAAGCAATGAAATAATCCTTCCACCTGCTTATTGCAAAATCTTTGTCACATGATGAACGGCCTCAAAGGCTCCAAATGTTCCGCATGTTCACCTTCTAGAAGATTCCCCCCTTCGATTCCATGCTTGTTCTCTATGTGATATTAGCCACAGGCACATTTTTAAAAAAATGCTTCCCGCTGTGGCCGCGAAATCTTTGCTCTCACCCATCCAATCAAGTTGGACCAGTGATTACTTCGAAACAGGGCCCAAAATCTGAGACACACTTACTTCCCCTTTCGTTGGCCTTTGCTTTGGCAGCAGCCAGACTTTATCCTGTGAGGAGACTGAATGTGCAAATGTGTTACAGGTGGGATTCATTAAGCTTTGACTTGGCACATTTCAGCTTGCTCTGGATAATTGCATCGTTGCTACAGGAGAGAATGAACATACGCTAAGACGTACATGTATCCCTACACACATACTGTACATACATACATACACATACACAAACACACACACATTTTCATACTTTTTTCTTAAACCCAAATTACATTACATAAATAAAGGATTGGGGAAAAAGGTTCATGACATTGAGATACTTAAGCATACAAAAAGCACCTTCCCTTTTCACACTGTCTGTTACGGGCGAATCAAAGCAGTACGTAGCCAGCTGCCTTGCCCCGGTTTTAGGCAGGCCTTCAGATATCAGGCCATGTACAGTTAGTGTATGTACGTGACTGTGGCTGCCAAATAATAAGACCACCAACCTACATCTGTATCCCAGGCTGTCTAGGCGTTATACAAGGGGCTGGTATTTGAGGAGCTTGTCTGAAAATGTTTGCTCCATGTAACAGTCAAACAGGAAGCCCAGTTCCAAATTTTGCACCTCCCTCTGGCTTTTATCCACAGCAACAATATCGGGCTTATTTGGCTTACAACAACACATCATCGTTAACTTCAAACCAGGCTACTCACACAACAGAATGTGTGTTGTTGGTGAGAAACAAATGCACGCATGCACAACTGCAAACATAGCACCGTTTTAAAGGCAGATATCATTGCTCTCCAATGAGCCGTACAAAAGAAAATGCCATATTAATCCTGCAGTTTGTGTCCAAGTTATTTCACAGTGAATTAATCTAGAACAAAATATATATTTAATAAAAAAAAAATCTATATTTAATCTCTGCTCGAAGTGGAAAAGATCCGTTCTAGTTGTTTACACAATAGCAGTTTACTGACCCTCAAAACATTTCCATAACATTCAAGAGATCTTAATGAACTGTATAATATATTCCAAGCATGTTATTATAAAAGAAACTTTGATGATGCCACTGCTCTTTGGGTGAAGTTAGCTGTTGGACAAGGCCACAAAAGTTTTGACCTTCATAACTTTCTTCAACTATTCAAACCCCCTGGAAAAAATGAATTGGTTTGAAATGAGTGATATACACTACCGTTCAATTTTTTTGTGCACTAAAATTACATCAACTTGTTCAGAAATACAGTGTTAATGTTGGAAATGACTGCTGTAGCTGGAGATTTTCCATGGAATATCTACATAGGCGTACAGAGGCCCATTATCAGCAACAATCACTCCTGTGTTTCAATGGCACATCGTGTTTGCTAAGACTTTCATCATTTTAAAAGGCTAATTGATCATTACAAACCCATTTTGCAATTATGTTAGCAGAGTTGAAAACTGTGCTGCTGATTAAAGAAGCAATAAAACTGGCCTTCTTTAGACTTAGTTGAGTGTCTGGAGCATCAGCAATTGTGGGTTTCGATTACAGGCTTAAAATGGCCAGAAACAAAAAACTTTCTTCTGATACATGTCAGTCTTTTTTTGTTCTGAGAAATAAATGTTGTTTCATGCAAGAAACTGCCAAGAAACTGAAGATCTCATACAATGCTGTGTACAACTCCCTTCACAGAACATTGCAAACTGGCTCTAACCAGAATAGAAAGAGAAGTCCCGGAGGCCCCGGTGCACAAATGTGCAAGAGGACAGGTGCATTAGGGTGTCTAGTTTGTGAAACAGACTTGCAAAATGCCAGATCAGCATCAACAGTGAAGAGGCGACTCCGGGATGTTGGCCTTCTAGGCAGAGTTGCAAAGAAAAAGCCATACCTCATACTGGCCGATAAAAAGAAAAGATTAAGATGGGCAAAAGAACACAGACACTGGATAGAGGAAGATTGGAAAGAAGTGTTATGGACAGACAAATCTAATTTTGAGGTATTCGGTCACAAAGAAAATTTTCCTCCTAGAACAGGACAATGACCGAACGCACAGCTCCAAACTGTGCAAGAACTTTTTAGGGAAGAAGCAGTCAGCTGGTATTCTGTCTATAATGAAGTGGACAGCACAGTCACTGGATCTCAACCCTATTGAGCTGTTGTGGGAGCAGTTTGACTCTACGATACGTAAGAATTTGCCTATCAAGCCAACCCAACTAGTGGAAGTTGCATCAGGAAGCAGGGGGAGAAATCTCTTCAGACTACCTCAAGAAATTGACAACTAGAATGCTAAAGTTCTACAAGGCTGTAATTGCTGCAAATTGAGGATTCTTTGACGAAAGCAAAGTTTGAAGGACACAACTATCATTTCAATTAAAAATCATTATTTCTAACCTTGTCAATGATTATATTTCCTATTAATTTTAATATATTTCCTATTTAAACTTATTTCATGTACGTTTTATGAAAAACAAGGACATTTCTAATTGACACCCAACTATTGAATGGTAGTGTACGTATTTACATTTTAGTCATTTAGCTAAGGCTGTTATCCAGAATGACATACATTTGTAATTGCATACATTTAACACTTTACAATTATTAATTTACAGTGCATTTGGAAAGTGTTCAGATCTCTTCACTTTTTCCAGAAATTTTTTATGTTATAACTCTATTCTAAAGTTGATTACATTGATTTTCTTCCTTATCAATCCACTCACGATACCCCATAATTATCAAGCAAAAACAGTTTTTGTTTTGTTTTGTTTTAACAAAACAGAAATATCACATTTACATAAGTATTTGGACACCTTCAGTCAGCACTTTGTTAAAGAACCTTAGGCAGAGATTATAGCCTCAAATCTTCTTGGGTATGACACTACAAACTTGGCACACAGAGAAGTATGTTTCTGCTATACTTCTCAGTAGGTACTCTCAAACTCTGTCAGGTTGGATTGGGAACGTGGCTTCACAGCCATTTTGAGGTTTCTCCAGAGATGTTCAAATGGGTTCAAGTCCGGGCTCTGGCTGGGCCACTCAAGGACATCCACAGATACGTCCTAAAGTCACTACTGTGTTGTCTTGTCTGTGTGTTTAGGGTCATTGTCTTGTTGGAAGCTAAACCTTTGCCACAGCCTGGAGTCCTCAGCACTCTGCAGCTTGATTTTATAAAGGATCTGTCTGTACTTTGCTCCATTCATCTTTCCCTCAATTCTGACTAGTCTCCCAGTCCGCTGTTGAAAACCATCCCCACAGCATTATGCTTCCACCAGCTTGCTTTACGATAGGGATAGTATTGGCCAGGTGATGAGCGGTGCTTGGTTTCCTATAGGCGTGACACTTGGCATTCAGGCCAATCTTGGTTTCATCAATCAGAGATTTTTGCTTCTTATAGTCTGAGAGTCTTAAGACTCCTTTTGGCAAACTCAAAGCATACTGTCATGTGCCCTTTACTGAGGAGTAGCTTTTGTCTGATCACTCTTTCATAAAGGCTTGATTGGTAGAGTGCTGCTAAGATGGCTGTCCTTCTGGATGTTTCTCTCATCTCCACACAAGACCAAAGCCCTTTCCCTCCAACTGCTCAATTTGGCTGAGGGCAGCCATAGGAAGAGTGTTGATGGTTCCAAACGTATTCCTTTTAAGAATGGTGGAAGCCATTGTGGTCTTGGGGACATTCAAAGCAGTCTTCCCCAGATCTGTGCCTCGACACAATCCTGTCTGTGAACTCAACAGAAAGTTTCTTCAATTTCATGGCTTGGTTTTTGCTCTGACATTCACTTGGGCCTGTGTTTACTGTGTCATTATGAAGTATTGTGTGTACATTGATGAGAAACAAATACATACACATTTACTACAGTTTAGAATATGGCTCTAAAATAACACAACTAGGAAAAAGTGAAGGGTCTGAATACTTTCTGAATGCACAGTATTTATTTATTTTTGTTACAGTGAGGAAAGTGGATGAATGAGCCAACTGGGTGAAGGGGATAATAACTTGATCCAGATCGGAGATGTAGCCAGAACACTGGGGCTAGCACCTCTAGTCTTACAATGAGTGCCATCTTTAGTGACCACAATATCAGTACACCAGTTTTAGCAACCTGAAAGACAGCACCCTGAACAGGGCAATGTCCACTTCAGTGCCCTGGGGAGGTGGGCTTTTCTATTTAGACCGGAGGGATGAGTGCCACCTACTGGCCAACCTACCACTTACAGCTTCATTTGGCCTCCCAGGCACTGACCAGGACCTAGCCTGCTTAGCGTCAGAGGCAAGCTGGCAGTGGGATGCAGGGTGACTATGCTGCTGGCCATGTAACACGATCCCAATGACCATCTACTGCAATGCATAACTCCCTAAAGCAGTTCACCATAGATGTGTGTGTTCTCCAGAATTGTGTGCTTAATCGTCCTTGCTTATTATTACATGCTCCCTGATTGACAGTATGCACATACACACACGTACACAAACGCACACACACACACACACACACACAAACGCACACACACACACACACACAGACACGTACACACATAATGAAGCATCTTAAGGGGAATGTGGGCTTATGTCCCATCGGACACAACGTGTTAGTCACACACATTGAACCTCAGCACCTGGAGATCAGGGCAGAATGTGTCTAAATGACCTGTTTCCCAGAGTTTTCAGGGCAGATAATTATTTCCAGTTGCAATTAGAATAACTGAAAAATGTTTTTCTCTGAGCAGAGGGGATCAGCAAATATTGTTTCCCTCAATTCTGCTCTTTTTTTTGACACTCTTATATAAATACTATCCACCTGGTTGAGGGAGTGCCTTTAGGGAGCTATCAAAGCCTTCATAAAAATCAAGACATATATGACAGCCAGCGGGTCTCCTTCAGCACACGGCAGCACTCAGGACTCAGGGCTGGGGTAGGGTTTCCTCCCTTCCTCTTTCACTGACTAGCCTCCGCTGCCTGATTGACTGTGATGGGCTTTTTTACACACCGCACGTGTTGTTGTGCAGCTTGGCCTGCTCTGCATTGCCTTTCTTTTCAACACGTCGTTGGACTCGCGTCCCTGCTCTTGACCCCCTCGTCTGGGGTGTGTTTAAAAACACAAATAAGAAAAGCTTACACAAAAGAAGAGAATGTTTGGCCTGGTTTGGCTTCTTTTTGTGTGTGCTTTGTGCTGCCAAATATCTTTGCTCCCGCAAAGCTCTCTTTTTCTCTCATGCTTCATTAACGCCTCAAGAATTGGAGTGAGTGAGGGAGAGGCGGAAAAAAATATAAGGAGCAGAAATTGGATATTAGATACATACCCATGAATGAACATGTGGACAAATATATTTGAAGATGCTGATTTGTCAGCTTGACTATTTTCCTGAATTGCTTGTAAAGTGTTTAGATAAAGCCGATAGCACGCAAGCTCCTATCTTGTGATCAGAAACTCTGGGATGGTAGCCATTTAAGACGGACTGACTCCTGTGTTAGAGCCGCAGTCTTTAGTTGACCCAGAAAAAGTCACCAAACCAGACAGATGAACTGCCAAAAATAGAAATTAGACGGATAACTATCATTTATTATTACACAACCTTAATAAAGGCAAAATGTATGGCATGCATTGGCAGTAAATGACAAGATTATGAGTACTGTTGACACAGCAGACATTATATGAAGATCACGCCAGATCTAAAGCTGAATTTCACATTTGGTCCAGGTCCGGGGGACAAGAGATTCACCGGCTATTAGAGGCAATGAGTGCTATTACCATCAAGTAGGCTGATGGCTTGCTAGGGCTTTGTGGACCAGGGTGGCAGATGGGTTGTAATGACTGCTGGATCAGACCTTAGTGTTATGCACTTATTTGTAATTGTTCATTGTTTTAACTTTACCCCAAACCTTAAACATCACCTGAATGTGTTGTGACAATATAATACTTTCTGCTATGATACCAATTCCAGATTTAGTATCACAATACTCAATGCTGAAATGATACTAAACAGTCTGAATTTTAGCATTCCAATTTCAAAAGATGATATGAGACGTATGCAGCAATAGTGGACTTATCTTATTTTGCCAATATTTTTTAAATGATTTATTTAGTTTCACAAAATGTAATCTAATCTGGGTGACAGATCACTAAGTGGTTAGCAGCTACATTTAATGTCTCAATCATGTAGATGTTAAAGGGCAACTCCATACCCCAAAACACCACAAAATCGTTGTGCTGATCATGTTTCCGACATGTCAAACTGTGAAGACAGTTTGGCAAGGCGTTTGAAAGCTAGGTACAGCAAATTTCAAAATGTTACCCTCTGTGACGTATTTCAGGGTAAGCACATGTTTTTAAAAACTACAACAAGCATTAGGATGGAGTGAGGTTTGCTTCCTGATGTCAAAGCTAACGTTGGTTTTGACCTGAACATTAGGTACAATTTGATAACATGCCACATAACAAATAAATAGTATGAACTTAGCTAGTTAATATTATAAGCATTGGGAAATTTTATACATAAGCTAGCTTTGCCGTTACATTTGTCTCGTGGTTGCAGTCGAAAGATCGTTGTTCGTAAGCACACTGAAATATCGACGATAGCGTGTGGCTTCAAAACACATTGTTATATTGATAAATCGTTACCCATCAACTCCGTCTGCATATCCCTCTAGTAGTCATCCGGTGTGAAATGTTGACTACACGCACAAACATTCTGCTCTCTGGCAGTGTGTTCAGATCAACCACCAGGCATAGTTATTTTAGGAAATAAATCGTTCACCGAGTTTTGTGAAATGTACTGTCTCTTGCAGCATATTTTGACAGGTTATGTAAATTTGTTGTACTTCACTCAAAACGCAAGAACTGCACTCCCCCTTATTTTAATTTGATGAACTGTTTCAGCAACAGCATATCATTCGGTAGTCAGTGGTAGTAGCTTAGCAATAGCCATGACATGAGCATAATGTCTGAAAAGAAACTAGTCATGAGTTAATAAGCAATGTACGCTGAATGAGTCTAACAACTTTCATAGTCGAGGAGGCAGGACACAGGCGCAGAGTTGAGGGGAAACATCCTTTTACTGGTCTTCTATACCATACACAACTGAAAACAATAAAAGGAGTGGCAGACCGCAAACCAACCCGCAAACACAAACAATGAATCACAAACTGAAGAACTCAAAGGGCAACTTAAACAGGGTCCCCAATTAGAGGCAATGCGGGACAGCTGCCTCTAACTGGGGACAATCAAAAATGGAGCGCAGAGGTGCCAAGAGGCACCTCTGTGGTCAGGCCCTGATTGAGGCCCCCAGGCACATAGAGATGCCTAGAGGCCCCCAGCCAGGACTTGACAAAAACATAGAAATTTAGAATCGATACAGATTAAACTAAATTGTAATTTGTGACATGTTTATTTTATTTCTACCTTTTGTTAAAAAAATAGGAAACACTGAATCATTAGCAGATTGAATTCGAGGTTACACTGTTAGATGTGATCAATATTCCATTTTTTGGCACTTTGATTATTATTTGTTCTTGCTCAGCTTTACATTTTATTTACTGGAGCAATAATAGATTGCTTGAAGGGGACCGGTATTATGTCTCTGTTGATACAAATTCTGTCATCATTTGGCACTGCCCTTACTACACGGCCAATCAGGTGCACTGTTTGTTGGGCTTCAGGAGATTATGTCTCTTAGAGATGACAAGTGAGGGGAAAAAGTCTACAGTTTAGTCATTTAGTAAACACTAGTTCTGTCTGGATAAAAGCAATCAGGGTTAACTTTTTTTCTAAGAAATTGTCAGCTCAGGTATTCAAACCAGCAACATTGTGTTTACTGGCAGCCGGTAATTTTGCGATTAGAGCATTTGACCAGTAACTGAAAGCTTGCGAGATCAAATCTCTGAGCTGTCATTCTGTCTCTGAGCAAGCCAGATACCACAGGTTTTTCCTGTGAATCATGTGTGCTTAGTGAATATACCTGGTAAAATACAGGAAAAATAAACACATCATACATAACTGGATGTTGTACAGTCATCTAAAAAAGTACACCCCCTGGAAAGCACACTTTGGACCCAAATGAGAGATAAATGTAACAATGTAACAAATGCCACTAAAATGTATACTTTGTAATGATTTATTAATCCTAAATCAACAGAAATCCAAATTCATAGTGCGGAAAAAGAACACCTGTGAATTCAATAGCTGGCATTCCCCCCTTTTGCTGAAATAACTTAATATGTCTGCTTCTTGTAACTGTCTATTAGTCTCTTACATCGAAGGTGACTAATTTGCCCACTCGTCTTTACAGTACTGCTTCAATTGTGTCATGTTCCAGGGCTTTTTGTATGCACAGCCTGCTCCAAGTCCTCTCACGCCAATTCGATAGGATTGAAAACTAGGCTTTGGCTCAGCCATTTCATAACACTAAATGTCCTCTTTTGGAGCCATTCTGTTGTAGCTTTGCTTGTGTGTTTTAGATCATTGTCCTGTTGTAAGATGTATGGTTTCACTTCAACTTTTTTGACAGATGGTCTTACATTCTCCTCAATAATTCTGTTACAATATGTGAGGGCAAGTTTTTTGGTAGGACAAACTTTCCTATGTAGACTGCTAGTGGTCTGGAATTTTTTCCATTTGTAGATGTTCCATCAGACAGTGGAATGTACCTCCGATTTGTCTTTTGATTTTGACGTGTTACCATACAACCATATGGTTAAAACCAAACCAGACCAAGTTTCTAGTCTTTATGAAATGCTCAATCCACCCAAGTTACTCCCTAATAATTTTCTCGTAATTTGTTCTTGTTTTAGTGAACCTGATTCTAATTTAATCCATTTCATATGACGGTAAATGTAGGGCTGTACAATTTTTTCCACATAAGGAAATTGCATTTCTGTTCATTTTAATTGCATAAATGGTTTCAAAGTAATTATTGTTTGATTTGTTAAAATAGGTTTCCTTTATCAGTGAATGTGGTTGGAATTTAGCTTGAATATCCAAGTGTCCAAATATGTAAGGATGAAGACAACTTTCCAGGGGTTGTACTTAGTTTTTCACACGTGTAAACCAGACCGGGGGACAACATTGTAGATATGGGAAATATTTAATAAAATAAAAAAAATAAAAATAAATGTGGGTGCCTTACATTTAAGAGTGCGAGCACATTTTTTTTAGTGACATAGTGCAAGTGATGTTAATAAATAAATAATAAAGTGGCCACCAAGATTAATTTAAAACTTGATTATTCTACCTGGCTTCTTTATAGATAACTTTAAGTTGAGACTTTTTTAGGGAAAACATTTCCATCTACCTGAAGAAGGTTATAAATAGCAATTTTAGGTTGTAGGTGTAACACACTTAAAATTAAATGTACTTTTCATAGAAGTACCACTGATGAATGCTGTTTATGATTTATGCTAAACTTGGGTAAATAACTTTATTTAGTTTCTTAGTTAATTTCCAAAATACAATTTGATAAAATGTGGGGATTCAGCAACCTAGTGGTCATGAGTGTTTGGTCAGGAAACAAAATGTTTCTGGTTCTAATCCTTGATCTGACAAGGTGATATACAGACAGTTAACCCTAATTCGTCCCAGGTCATTGCTGTAAATAACAATGTGTTCTTAGTAAACTGTACGTTAATGGAAAAACTTTGAAAATGGGCGCAAGACGGTGAGATCGGGTTGGGAATAGAAAGAAAAAGAGAGAGGGAGTGATAAATTAGTCAGGACATGCCTGGAGGAAGAGAAACCGACGTGCCTGTGGTCATTCTTAATGTAAATTAGCCCTTGTTAGCTGGCATGCCAAGATAAGCGTGCAAATAGAACAGACATGGATCCTTTAGACGACCAGACGGGAGGGTTAAGTAGCTCTTGGAGAGTGTATGGGACAGCCAAAAATAAGTCACAAAAGCAGCCAGTGTTCATTGATGTCGGACTGCACAGAATCAATGATCCTCAAAGCAAAATGGACAACAAATAACAACTGCATTATTATGATCCATGTTGGCAGTTCTGCACCTGGTGCTCAACAGGATCCCGTTAAACAAGTTGATTCACCTGCAGTGGCGGCGTGAAACCTCCAGGAGGAAGTGTTTCTTCTGTCCGATTGAGAATCCTTGAATCCGTCTCTGCAATGGGCATATATGGTAGGCTACAGGTGAGAGACAGAGAGAGAGAAAGGCAGAGAATGAAGAAAGAAAGAGAGGGAGAGAAAGGGGGAGCATGAGAGTCTGGTGCGGTCGAAGGAAGAGGCAATCTGGCTGTGCCTGCCTAAAGCAATGGCCACATACTTTCCATTCTTTAATGTAGCACTTCAGTGAGTCCTGCACTACTTAACATTGCCCCCCCTTTCAATAGTCAGAGGTTCCTGATAATAGATACTACCATGGAGGGCTGTGAACTATTTGGAAAAGCCAAACTTCAACTTCAGTGTCGACATTTGAAGGACACTAATGTAGGGGGCTGAGGCCTAATATAAACAGCATAACTAAACATGAAAGTTCAGCGTGGACCATTAGCAACTCTTCAAGAGGTGACACTTCTGAAGCAGCTTGCTAATGGCACTTGTTGTTTAAACATGAATATTTCAGTTAAACGTTATCTTATTTCCGACAGATCCACATCTGCACCTTAAGACATTTGGCCGAACATAAGCACCTACTGTTAAACTTTTGGTTGTACACAGACATTCCACAATGTCGAAAACCCATCAAGAGATCATAACAATCTACCCACAAAGCTTTGGGACCGTTGGTGCTTTATTCAACCATGGCTACATCCGCAGCCATATATGGAGATGGTGTATCTACTATACATTTATACTAAAATGAAACGTACATCACATTTAAACTTCCCCATTATCCTGACATAACAATCAATATTCCACCCGAGAAACCTTTACAGCAGCTGTTAAAATATTCTCAGTTTCATTGTGAAATACTGAATTGTGCCTTTTTTTCTCTTCATATTTGAGCATGTAATTTACAACCGCCTGGAGAATAATGCTGGCGTTCACTCTGGTTCTGACAAAATTATTAATCCTGGAGAAACTCTGGCCCACCATATGATCTAACCAGGAGAAGCTGTTGTTCCGTTCAAGCATCTTGTGAGGTCAACTCGGCCGGTCTCCGACCACTGTCAGCGAGAGTCTAATATTGCCATTGCATCTTTCTGTAATTTGAAGCAGAACAAAATACCTGTTTAACACTAGACAACGATTGAACCGAACGAAAACATAGGACATGAAATGCAGGACGATATTGTTCAATCAGTCATTTCTGTTTCTGGCTCTCAGTAAACCAGCCCTTCTCAATCAAGACATAAAACAAAGAAAAATGTTTTTGGTAGTCAGGGGAAAATTAGGTTTGAATTTGTTTTGGCCAGTTATATTTACGTCATTTTGCAGACACTTTTATCTGCAGTGACTTATAGGAGCAATTTGGTTTAAGTTCTGAAGTTTTTGGTACTTACCCAATGCTCTGACTGCAGTGCTTTCTACTGCCCTGTTAAAGTGTAATCTTACCTTGGTTTCAATAGTGTAGTGGTGTACCGGCCAAGCTGGTGCAGCTGCTAGGGTTGTTCTTGGTTCCTCAGTTTCCCATCTTTCTTTTTCAACACAGCCAGTGGCCAGCCAACCTGCCCTGCTTCAGACCTGCCCTGCCTCGGACCGACCAACCGGTGAGTCAGATTAGGAGTTACCACAGTGTTGCCATGGCAACCCTCCAGCCAGTGTTTGGCCAGAGTTGATCGTACATCACGGGAGTAAACGTGAAATAATGAGGCCTTTGGCTACTTTTTTAATTGGCTCTTTTTTTCTATTGTGGTAGAAAATCTTTTCCACATCAGAAGAATTGTGGTTCCTCAAGAATCAGGAGCTGGGAGATTTGTGCGTGTGTTGTGTGTGTGGCGGAGAACCATGACTGGACTTTATAATTCCCCTGTTGCCCCCCATGCACCAGACCCCTCAACTGAGTTCAGAGGTCACACCTTAACGTTGGCCTTAAAGGCAACTGCCACAGCATAAGTAACCAGCATTCTGACAAACAAAAACCAGTCATTATACTAAAAGCAATAAAATGCCTTATACTAACCCATCCACCAAAAACTGCAATAACTACCATTACAACACAGTGCCATCTAAATGCCAGTCACACACCAATTCAGTTATTGTTATACAGCTACTGAAAAAATTAAGAGACCACTGCACCTTTTTCTTTCCTTTCCAAAAAAGTCTTGAGTGCGGAACGGAAGGGTTAAAATTAAGAGACCACTGCAAATTGAGCGCTTCTGTTCCTCACCCAAAACTTTCCTTTTCAGCTTTTTTGGAAAGGAAAGAAAACGGTGCCTTGGTCTCTTAATTTTTGCTGGAGCTGTATATATAGAAAATGTTTAACAGAAAGTTTTAATTAGATCTGTGATATTTTGCACATTTCAAGCGCAATGTAAAAATGATGTTTTTTTCTTTTAAATAAATCCAAAGTAACTTGGAACATGAGGAAACTACTGCGATTGACTGACACTGTTTTCTATGAGATTTAAACAAACCACTAAGTCGTTTTGGTTCAATCCTGCAGTAGCGCTCTGTGACCCTTTCACTGGCCAGTCACATCAGAGATTAAAGGTGAACACAGGGGCAAATCAGTTATTAAGTCAGAAGCACTAATCGTCAGCTTTCCACTGTTCTGGTTCTTCCCCAGTCACACAATCAAGCGCACACACACTTGCATCCATGCGCACACACACACACACACACACACACACACACATACATTGGAATGCATGCGAACACAAACACAAATGCAGGAATGCACAAACACACACAACACACAGAAGCAACCCTCCCTCTTTCTGAACATAGGGTCATGGCCTCACCTCCCGGAAAGGAATTAAGAGAAGATGCATGACTCTAAAAGCTATTACTGATCACTTTAAACTCCGGCTGCACGCAATGGTCTGGTCTCAACCTTACTGTGTTTGGGTGAATTTTAAACATCACCTACCAGTTAGTTAAAAGCGGAATATTACATATACTAATAACGTTTCCAATACATTTTTGCACTAAGAATTCCTAGGAAAAACCACTTGTCCAATTAATATTGCCAAGTAATGGTTTGTCAGTTTGGCAACAGTGGTACAAGAGCCTAAGCCCCTAAAAGCCTGCTTGGCAAGAGTAACGAAGAACCTATGCCCCCTGGGTGAAAAAACCTTGATGATGTTGTTTTGTAACCTTTTTTACAAGGAAAGTTAACTGAGAACCCTATCTCATTTGCAGCAACAACCTGGTAATAAAGGGTAGATGTGAATGAGGCATGTTTACATTGTGAACCTAATTACCTCTTGTTAAAGAAAAATACAGCTAGCGATGGTATAAGAAGACCAGAAAAAGAACCTGGCAAGCCTAGTTCAGCCGGCCCGCAATTAAAAGTGATAAATACTGCTGCCCTCACTGGACTTGAACCTATCTCCCATGTGAGAGGCAGTGTCCTCTACCACTACACCACAGTGGTAATATTGGTATAGATACATCTTGACATTAGATAATTTTGTCCCGTATTTACATCACACCAAGTTAGAATATTTTGCTAGAAACCATTAAGCATTGTATTAAACTGACTAACGTTTCTTATTAAGTTTACCTCCATCACAAATAGCATCTATAAATTGTATAGCTTTTGCCACTGGCCGTTTTAACAGCTTATTAGCCAGTAATAGGCTTACTAGTATCTACTAACTTACTACTTGGAATAGTTATAAGAATTGAGCGGTTGCTGGCAAGACTGAAGATGAACTATACACTACCAAATCAATTTCATTTCAAGGCACAAAAACACTTTTCTTTCATTTGTGAATGACATTGATACAATAACTATCAATATAGGTGATAATAACTGACTTTTTCGTCAAGTGAAAAGACTAGAGAATCGTGGAATCCCCTACACTTCAACTGCCCAAGGGGTTTTGATCTAACCAATATTACCCCAAAAAGCATGCAAGGATGTGTCCTTCGAAAATCCACCAGAAATAATCACATTTTAACTGTAAACAGTTTTAGTTTAGGCTTTCTATAATGTAGCTATTGAAGGTTGTAGCCAGCAAAGCTTTTGTCTATCCTTACCCAAAAAGCATGCACGGATGCGTACTTCGAAAATCCACCAGAAATAGTCTCAATATAACCGTAAACAGTTTTATTTTAGGTTTACTATAACCTAGTTACTGAAGGTTGTATCCAGCGAAGTGTTTGTCTATCCGGAACAAATCCTGACGCATAATTTATTTTGACTGTAACAAGATTCGAACGCGGGACCTATTGCTTGCAGGTCCACTAACCACTAGGCTATTTAACAAGGGGTAGTCAGTCAGTATCTCACTCAGTCAATAAGAGACATTTGCTCTTCTTGGCCCGGTTCCGCTTCCGCAGTCCGGCAAAAACATTTGATATGAAAAAAAATAAGTTTAACAAAATAATTTAGTACACTAAATCGTGATGAATTGATTGAATTTGCCACAGATGGACTCCAATCATGTCAATATACACTACCGTTTGAAAGTTTGAGGTCACTTGGAAATGTTCTTGTTTTTGAAAGAAAATCACATTTGTTGTCCATTAAAATAACATGAAATTGATCAGAAATGCAGTGTAGACATTGTTAATGTTGGAAATGACTATTGTAGCTGGAAACAGCAGATTTTCAATGAAATATCTACATAGGCATACAGAGGCCCATTCTCAGCAACCATCTGTCCTGTGTTCCAATGGCACGTTGTGTTTGCTAATTCTAGTTTAAAATTTTAAGGCTAGTTGATCATTAGACCATTTTGCAATTAAGTTATCGCAGCTGAAAACTGTGGTGCTGATTAAAGAAGCAATAAAACTGGCCTCCAGATACTAATTGAGTATCTGGAGCATCAGCAATTGTGGGTTCGATTAAAGGCTCAAAATGGCCAGATTCAAAGAACTTTCTTCAGAAAGTCATCAGTCTCTTCTTGTTCTGAGAAATGAAGGCTATTTCATGCCAGAAATTGAAACTGAAAAATCTCATGCAATGCTTTCTATTACTCCTTTCATAGAACAGCGCAATCTGGCTCTAACCATAATTGAAAGAGGAGTGGGAGGCCCCGGTGCACAACTGAGCAAGAGGACAAATACATCAGAGTGTCTAGTTTGAGAAACAGACGCCTCACAGGTCCTCAACTGGCAGCTTCATTAAATAGTACCCGCAAAACACCAGTGTCACAGTGAAGAGGCAACTTCGGGATGCTGGCATTGTAGGCAGAGTTGCAAAGAAAAAGACATATCTTAGACTGGCCAATAAAAAGAAAAGATTTAGGGCAAAAGAACACAGACACTGGGCAGAGGAAGTTTGGAAAAAAGTCTTATGGAAAGACAAATCTAAGTTTGAGGTGTTCGGATCAAAAAGAAGAACATTCAAGAGACACAGACCCAATTAAAAGATGCTGGAGGAGTGCTTGATGCCATCTGTCAAGCATAGTGGAGGCAATATGATGGTCTGGGGGTGTTTTGGTGGTGGTAAAGTGGGATATTAATACTGGGTAAAAGAGATCTTGAATAAGGAAGCCAATCATGCCATTTTGCAACACCATGCCATATGCTGTGGTCAGCGCTTGATTGGAGCCAATTTCCTTCTACAGCCGAACAACAACCCAAAGCACAGCTCCAAACTACGCAAGAACTATTTGGGGAAGAAGTCAGCTGGTATTCGCTTTATAATGGAGTGGCCAGCACAGTCACCAGATCTCAACCCTACTGAGCTGTTATGGGAGCAGCTTGACTGTATGGAATGTAAGTGCTTGGGAGGTACTTCAGGCAGCATGGGGTGAAATCTCTTCAGATTACCTCAACAAATTGACAACTAGAATACAAAAGGTCTGCCTGGCTTTAATTGCTGCAAATGGAGGATTCTTTGACGAAAGCAAAGTTTGAAGAACACAATTATTATTTAAATAAAAAATATTTTAATTATTTCTATTATTTCATTATTTCTAACCTTGTCAATGACTTGTATTACCTTGTCAATAACTTATTTCACTCATTAAAATGCAAATCAATTTATAACATTTTTGACGTGCGTTTTTCTGGATTTTTTTTGTTGTTATTCTTTCTCTCACTGTTCAAATAAACCTACCATTAAAATTATAGACCGATCATTTCTTTGTCAGTGGGCAAACGTACAAAATCAGCAGGGGATCAAGTACTTTTTTCCCTCACTGTACTTACCTATTAAGACCCTTTGATATGACACTCCAAGTTCACCTGTGGCAAATTGACCATGAAGTCCAAAAAACTCTCAGTAGACCTGTGAGATAGAATTGTGTGAAGGCATAGATCTTGGGAAGTATATAAAAATTGCCAAAGCATTGAAAGTTCCATGAGAACAGTAGGATCCATCATTCTGAAACATAAGAAGTTAGAAGCCACCAAGATTGTTTCTGGCTGTGTGCCCTAACTACTGTAACTAACTGGACAAGTAGGGCCTTGGTCAGGGAGCTGGGAACCCAATGGCCACTCTCACAGAGCCTCAGAGTTTCTCTCTGGAGAACGTGCCAGAAGGACAACCATGTCCTCAGTACTCCATCAGTCAGGCATTTATGTTAGAATGCCTAGACAGAAGCCGCTCCTGAGTAAAAAATACATGACATGCTGCCTAGATTTGCCAATTGGCACTGATAGCATGAGGAAAAAAATATCTGGTCCGTTGACAGCAAAATTGAACAATTAGGCCTAAATGCACTATATCTGGTGCAAAAAAGGCACCTCTCATCACCTGGCTAATATGATGCCTAAGGTGAAGCATGGTGGTGGGAGCATCATTATTTGGGGATGCTACTCAGCAACAGGGACTGGGAGACTGGTTAGGATTGAGGGAAGATGAACGGAGCAAAATGCAGAGAGGTCCTTGTCCAGAGTGCACAGCACTTTTGACTGGGGTGAAGATTCATCTGGGGTAAGGATGATGACCCAAAGCAGACAGCCAAGACAACGCTGG
>JACXGI010002519.1:31849-72775 GCA_016801175.1 Esox masquinongy | reverse complement strand
GCAGATTTCATTTTCCAACAGGATTTGGCACCTGCACACAGTGCCAAAGCTACCAGTACCTGGTTTAAGGACCATGGTATCCCTGTTCTTAATTGGCCAGCAAACTCGCCTGACCTTAACCCTATAGAAAATCTATGGGGTATTGTGAAGAGGAAGATGCAATACGCCAGACCCAACAATGCAGAAGAGCTGAAGGCCATTATCAGAGCAACCTGGGCTCTCATAACACCTGAGCAGTGCCACAGACTGATCGACTCCATGCCACGCCGCATTGCTGCAGTAATTCAGACAAAAGGAGCCCCAACTAAGTATTGAGTGCTGTACATGCTCATACTTTTCATGTTCATACTTTTCAGTTGGCCAACATTTCTAAAAATCCTTTTTTTGTATTGGACTTAAGTAATATTCTAATTTTCGGAGATACTGAATTTGAGATTTTCATTAGTTGTCAGTTTTAATCATCACAATTAAATGAAATAAACATTTGAAATATATCAGTCTGTGTGTAATGAATGAATATAATATCCAAGTTTCACTTTTAGAATGGAATTACTGAAATAAATCAACTTTTTGATGATATTCTAATTATATGACCAGCACCTGTAGGTCCCGACTGATTTTCAATTGTCAAATTTGGGTCCCTCAGCAAAACCCGTTGAGAATCACTGCACAAGACCGCATCTAGGACTCCAGAAATATAGAGGTCATTAGTCACATGCATTTTATTCTATGCATTTTCTTTGGAGTTTAGAGAACAAAAATGTAATATTATAACCAGTATGAAAGTATGTAAGCTAATACATGATTTCTTGACAAAGCTATCTATAATGCTTTATGGCCTTAATGAATTCAGTTTTTAAGTCCAGAGAACAACTTCAGCTCTTTGCTCACTTGGATCAATGCCACACGCTCCCTAGATAATTATTTTTAAGTTCATCACAATGGACAGATACATTACAAGAAACTGTGAGTTTGATTGATCAACTGTTTAGACAGTAGCTCAAATAACAGCAAAGAAAGTGCATTTGCGTTTGTTAACACATTGTACAGTATAATGCTGGCCACAGATCTCAATAGTTAATTCCATAAGCATGGTATTATAATAAGCATAGCTAAAATCATTTGCCATTATAATGACAGTAACTACCTATATTCAAAAGGAGTAGGACTTCCTGACAGGCAGACCCCAGTTGGTGAGAATGGGCAACCTCACCTCCTCTGCACTGACCCTGAGCACTGGAGCCCCACAGGGCTACGTACTCAGTCCCCTCCTGTACTCCCTGTTCACGCATGACTGCGTGGCCACACAGCTCCAATGTCATCAACGGACGACACTACCATCCTGGGTCCTACTCATCTCCAACAATGATGAGGCCGCTTACAGAGAGGAGGTAAGGAACCTGGCTACATGGCGCCAGGACAACAACCTCTCAACGTCTGTAAGACTAAAGAGACGATCGTGGACTTCAGGAAGTCGTGGGGGGGGGGGGTAATGCCCCTAGACACATTGATGGAGCTGAAGTGGAGAGAGTCTTCGAATTCAAGTTTCTCAGTGTGTTCATCCAAGATGGTCTCACCTTGTCCAGACAAGTGAATTCAGCAGTGAAAACTGCCCCAAAACAACTATACTTCCTGAGGAGACTCAATAAATTTGGCATTTCTGTAAAAACTCTCACCAACTTCAACAGGTGCACCATTGAAATCATCCTCTCAGGCTGCATTACTGCATGGTACGGCAGCTGCTCTGCTGCAGACCACAAGTACCTCCAGAGGGTGGTAAAGTCTGTGGAGCGTGTCATTGGCTGCCATCTCCCCTCCACGCAAGGCATCTACCATACACAATGCCTGAGGAAAGCACAGAACATCATCAAAGATCACAGCCACCGAGGCTATGGTCTGTTCACACTGCTGCTGTCTGGTAGATGCTACCGGAGCATCGGAGCACACACTACCAGACTCAATAACAGTTTTTTTCCCTCAGGCCATAAGGCTCCTCAACCAGCAACACTGATCCATGATCATACTGATCACACATGAACTTTCCAGATGCTCTGATGTCCTTTCAGTTACTTTTAATGGGCATTAGAATATACCATTGCATGTATTACACTCATATGTATCTATAATACTTAATGCTTCTACCATACTGCTCATACTCCCCCATCATACTCTTTCAAAACTGATGCTAGTTTACATTTTTTTTTATATTACTGCCGTACTTGCCATATCTATAATATTCAATACTACTACCAATATTGCTGCTAGTTTACAGTACTCTTTTTAAACTGCTGCTGTATACAGTGTTATGTATATTTTTGCTTTATCCTCTTGCTGTATTTTTGCTGTGTGTAAGTTCTTCTTAAATTCTCACTACATCGTTGTAGTGTGCTATGCCACCATTCATAAGCTTATTGTACTCATATGGATCTATAATATTAAAGGAACTGCAGGAATTTCTGGCAAGTACTGGCTGTGTGCTACATGTGACAACAATCACCTGTATTCTTCATATGAATGGGCTATGGGGTAGGGTGGCAAGACGGAAGCATTTTCTTACGAAGAAAAACATCCAAGCCCGGCTGAAGTTTGCAAAAACAAACATCAAGTCCCCCAAAAGCACGTGGGAAAATGTGTTATGGTCTGATAAAACCAAGGTTGAACTTTTTGGCCATAATTCCAAAAGGTATGTTTGACGCAAAAACAACACTGCACATCACCCAAAGAACACCATACCCACAGTGAAGCATGGTGGTGGCATGCTTTGGAACTGTTTTTCTTCAGCTGGAACCGGGGCCTTAGTCAGGGTGGAGGGAATTATGAACAGTTCCAAATATCAGGCAATTTTGGCACAGAACCTTCAGGCGTCCGTTAGAAAGCTGAAGATGAAGAGGAAGTTCACCTTTCAGCACGACAACGACCCAAAGCACACATCCAAATCCACAAAAGCATGTCTTCACCAGAAGAAGATTAATGTTTTGGAATGGCCCAGCCAGAGCCCAGACCTGAATCCAATCGAATATCTGTGGGGTGATCTGAAGAGGGCTGTGCACAGGAGATGTCCTCGTAATCTGACAGATTTGTAGCGCTTTTGCAAAGAAGAGTGGGCAAATATTGCCATGTCAAGATGTGCCATGCTAATAGACTCCTACCCAAAAAGACTGTGTGCTGTAATAAAATCAAAAGGTGCTTCAACAAAGTATTACTTTATGGATATGCACACTTATACAACCAGGTTATAGTGAATTTTTTATTTTTCCCCCTCAAAGATTTCAGTTTGTTTTTCAATTGAATTGTTCACGTTATAGGTCACATTAAAGGTGGAAAAATTTCTGATATGATTTATCTTTGTCTCATTCTTTTACATCACAAGAACCTGGCATTTTAACAGGGGTGTGTAGACTTTTATATCCACTGTAGTTGTCGGGTGCCATGTCACAAGAATTTAACAGTACAGGATGATGGTGTGGTGTTGGTGCATTTGACAAATAAACCTTGAAAGTTACAAACATGACTTCATTAATTTTCCAGATCTCGCTAGTCATTCAACACACACAGTGACATAATAGTATGTGCTTTTTTGGTGCGCACAAAATAAACCTCCCTCCTCCTGGTCAATTATGTGTGCAACATCTCACTGCCCTAGAAATCACTCAGACATGATACACACCCAATGTCCCTCCAGGGTGAAGTGCCCCTTGAAATTATGAACATGTTTTATTACAAATACGAGATTAGAGAGTAGATAGTATTACTTTAAACAAACAAAAAATGGGTCGAGAAGAACAAGTAAATGTATATGTTCTGTAAAAACACCCAAATTCTCAACAAATTAGTGTACTGATATTTCACACCTATGGCAGATGTTTTGTCTATAAAGATATTTAGCACACTATCTAACCTTTATTACCATATAGAAGCAGTGGTAACACTTTATTTGAAGGGGTGTGCATAAGAGTGACATGACACTGTCATGATACTGTCATAACCATGACATGACACATGAAGGAATCATTTTGAACGTTTATGAATGTTGTCATTAGGTGTCATTCGGTTGATTATGTAATTTTTTATGCAAGGTTGACATTGTTTGGGATGTCTTTGTTATGACAACTTGACATTAACTGAGACAACATAACCTGCCGATGTCTTTGTTATGACAACTTGACATTAACTGAGACAATATATCCTGTCAATGTCTTTGTTATGACAACTTGACATTAACTGAGACAACATAACCTGTCAGTGTATTTTTTTATGACAACATGACAGTAACCAAGACAACATAACCTGTCATAAACATGGGCCTAATTATCAAACTTGAAGAAATTATTTAGCCAGTATTCTGTCTGCCATAAAAGTAACTTTCCTGATCCTGAGACTGGTGCTTATACTCAGCATATTGAACATGCATGGCAGAAATACAACATGGAAATATGGAATCATAAAGGTAATCGCACTCCTGAGTCACTGAAGATTCACCTCAAAATGATAGTGGCACCATTGGTTAGCCATATGCCATTATAATGGTGTCTTGGGCAGACTTTTCCATGATGTGAAAAAACAAGTCAAGTTAATATCAAAGTTTTTTGCAGGAACATAATTTGTAATGTTTCTGACTAACTGCGCCACAGCATGGTTTGGCGTTTGCTCCATAGCCGACTGGGAGGACCTGCAACGGGTGGTGGAAACCCTCCAGCACATCACTGGTACCCAGCTCCCGGCTATCGTAGACCTGCAGCACAAGCGGTGTCTGCACAGGAGCGTGCGGCATCATCAGGGACCCTTCACATCCATGCCACAAACTGCCCTCCTTCCATCAGGCAGGTGGTACAGGTCTCGTCATTCCCGCACCAGCAGGCTCAGGAACACTATCTTTCCAGCTGCTCTAACCCTGCTGAATTCTGTGACCCATCACTAACCATATCCACCCTTTGTACTACTGGACTCTGACACTGCCTTGCCACGTCTGAAGTTTTCAGTTGTTACTGGTACATGTCTACCTCGGGAACCTCATTGCTGCTATCCCTGCATTTCAGTTGCACATGCTACCCTACTGCTTCAATGTCATTGTACTGTACTTGTTCAATTACAATAAAGTTGAATCTAATCTAATGTTGTCGTGGTTAATGTCAAGTTGTCATAACAAAGACACTGACAGGATATTTTGTCATAGTTAATGTCAAGTTGTTGTAACAAAGACATTGACAGGTTGTGTTGACTCAGTTAATGTCAAGTTTTCATAACAAAGACATCCCAAACAATGTCAACCTTGCATAAAAAATGACATAATCAACCGAATGACACCTAATAACAACATTCATAATGATTCCTATATGTGTCATGTCATGGCTATGACAGTATCATGACAATGTCCTGTCACTCTTATGCACACCCCTTCAAATAGTGTTACCGAAGCAGTTCCCATCAAACAGAACTTTTTGTCCTGCTCACTCCATTGCGCTAGAGCTTAACTTCGCCGGTATACTAACCCCTTCCACTGGCCCCCCTTCATTGGGCACACCTGGACTCCATCACCACCACTGGTGTCCCTTTATCTAGCACTTTCAGGCAGTATTGGTTTGGTTTAGTCAGTGCATCATTCACCCTCTTATCTTTCTTGTTTATCTGAATAAATAAGGTGCCTGCACTTATGCCCTCTGTGTATAAGTAACAGTAATGGCTAAATGTAGTGTTCACTTGAGTTTCCACTGATATATGAACATTTTGAGCAAGATTGAAATTTCTATTTTGCATTTCTATGTGTCTGTCTTTTTGTCTCTCCTGTCTCTTGACTGCCCAAAGTTTAGATTTGTTGAGCTGTATCTTTCCATGTTCCTCTGTGTCAGTCAACAAAGGAAACTCAATAAATGTATTGATATAATGGAAAGTTTCACAATAATAAATATAGCTATACACTTGTAATTCACTGGCACACAGTCTACCGTAAAAATGTAATGGATCTTTGAGGCTAAATGTAAATAGTAGCTACACTAAAAAGTTGCTAGTTAACTATCACTTCTGTCAACTCTAGCTAAATTTATGTTGCTTGGATTTTAGTCAGGGTGCTCAATAATCACTTTGAAATTAGTAACTGAAACGACAAGACAAGAATGTTGTCAATTAAACAAATTTGGTTCAAATTGTTAAATAACTTTAGCTATCCAGCAAACCAGCTAGCCTAGCCAGTTAGCTTAGATGCAACACAATTCACCTGAGTAGTACATGATATCTAGATATGCATGACATAGAACTGGTTACACAATTTAGTCAAATAACAAAAATCTGTGATTTCTTTAGCCATCTATCATGCTTGTCTTCATCAGCTTTACAAAACTACTCCTGCACTGCAGCTACCACTCTTAGACAAAATCCTTGCTTTAGATTTTCTTTTTAATCAGTTCACCACTTTTATTCAGTATGTAAGAAAAAACAGAAAAAAATATATACAGAGGGCATGTGTGTCAAACTGTTAGTGTGGCCATTGGGTTTAATGCTGTCACAATATCTGATTTTCACTACACGATTATTGTGGCCAAAATAATTCACGGTAACAATATTATCGCGGTATCTATAGAATAATTGAAGAAATCTTCAACTTTGTTTAAGGTTTTTTTTCTCTTTTTTGGCAAATTAATTACACTCAAAATACCAGTGTATGGAGGTGGAGAGAGTCTGTAACCGTAACTGTACAAATAAAAAAATAAAAGCATACAAAAAGAACAATTACACTTAATGGATAGTGAAAAGGCAACCAGATGAATTGATAAACAAAAGATCCAGAAGGCCTAACACCGAGAGGGGTTTTTGGAAAAATACAAAACATTTTCGCCTAGTGAATAGGCTACAAGAAGGCGTTAATTCAAACACTAGTGTATAGGTCCAGTGTATAGGTCCAGACTCGTAGTTTAAGCAAATGGATTGTTTGTCCATGAATAAGCTATGGAAAAACGAGGAGTTTTTAGAAAACTACAACGTCCTTTTAACCACGTGAATGGGCAACTAAAACGGTGCATGCTTGCGGATCTCTCCCGGGGGTTCTGGTTTGGGCTAACGAGTTTATTTCGACGCCAGTGCATAGGTCCAGTCTCCTTGTTTAAGCACATGCATCGTTTGTCTATAAGTGACATGAATAAGGTATTGAAAAACCGAGAGGGTTTTTTGAAAATATACAATTTCACCAAGTGAATACAATATCATATCTGTATTATTACATGATATCAATATTTCATTTTTAAAATATCACGGTTATTGTCAATACCGGTATATCGCGATACCCCTAATTGGGTTCTTAGTCACCTCCCTAACCAAGGCCATCTTGCCTGGTTAGTTAAGCTAGACAGCCCACTCTAGGAAAAGTCTTGGAGGTTCCAAACTTCTTCTATTTTACAATGATGTAGCCCACTGTGCTCTTGGGAACTTTCAGTGCATTTCTTTTTAACCTTCCCCAGATCTACAGTTGTGCTCAAGAGTTTGCATACCCTTAGGGAATTGGCAATATATGTACCATCTGTAAAGGAAACATGACTGAGCAGGCAAAACACATCTTTTATTTCTTATGGGATTAATATTCAACTGTAGGTTTTAACAGAATGGCACAATCATAAAACAAAACATGGCAACAAAGAAAACAATGAACTGACCCTGTTCAAAAGTCTGCATACCCTTAGTTCTTAATACTGTGTATTGTCCCCTTTAGCATAAATGACAGCGTGCAGTCTTTTGTAATAGTTGTCCATGAGGCCCCGAATTCTTGCAGGCGGTGTAGCTGCCCATTCGTCTTGGCAAAATGCTTCCAGGTCATGCAAAGTCTTTGGTCGTCTTGCATGAACCGCATGTTTGAGATCTCCCTAGAGTGGCTCGTTGATATTAAGGTCAGGAGACTGTGCTGTCCACTCCAGAATCTTCACCTTTTTCTGCTGTAACCACTGGAGGGTGAACTTGGCCTTGTGCTTAGCGTCATTGTCGTTCTGGAAAGTCCAAAAGTGCAGCTTTCGTGCAGAAGAATGAAAATTGTCTGCCAGTATATTCTGATAACATTCTGCATTCATCTTGCCACCAATTTTCACAAGGATCCCCGTGCCTTTAGAGCTCACACACCCCTAAAACATCAGTGAGCCACCACCATGCTTCACAGTGGGGATGTGTGCCAGATCCTGTCAGGCGTGTCAAGGTGTTGTCAGGCATATTGTAACCGGGCTTTTTTGTGGCATTGGCGCAGTAAAGGCTTCTCTCTGGCAACTCGACTATGCAGCTAATTTTTGTATCGTTGTATTGTGCTCAACCACACCGTCTTTTTCCAGAGCAGCCTGTATTTCTCCTGAAGTTACCAGTGGGCTTTTCTTTGTATCCCGAACAATTCTTCTGTCAGTTTCGGCTGAAATCTTTCTTGGTCCAGCTGACCTTGGCTTGGTATCAAGAGACCCCCGAATTTTCCATTTCTTAATAAGTGATTAAACAGTACTGACTGGCATTTGCAAGGCTTTGGATGTCTTTTTATGTCCTTTTCCATCTTTATAAAGTTCTATCACCTTGTTACACAGGTCTTTTGACAGTTCTCTTCTACTCCCCATGGCTCAGTATCTAGCCTGCTCAGTGCATCCACGTGAGAGCTAACAAACCCATTGACTATTTATATGCAGACACTAATTGCAATTTAAAAAGCCACAGTTGTGTGAAATTCACCTTTAATTGCCATTTCCACCTGTGTGTCACCTTGTGTGTCTGTAACAAGGCCAAACATTCAAGGGTATGTAAACTTTTGATCAGGGTCATTTGGGTGATTTCTGTTATCATTATGATTTAAAAAGGAGCCAAACAACTATGTGATAATAAATGGCTTCATATGATAACTATCCTTAAATAAAAGACAGTTTTTTTGCATGATCAGTCATATTTTCCAAATCAATGCCAAGATTTCACAATTTCTGCCAGGGTATGCAAACTTATGAGCACAACTGTATGTCTTGACATAATGGTGGTGGTCTACGGAGAGTTCCTTGGACTTCATGGCTTGGTTTATGCTCTGACATGTACTGTAAAGTGTGTGGCCTTATTAAGACAGTCAAGGATGACCAAATGGCACAGGATGCATCCAAGTTCAATTCGGAGTGTCATGGCAAAGGTTTATTGTAGACACTGTATGGAAAAATAATGTTTGTGGACTAATTATGCCTTCAACAGCCTTATACTAAAACTACTACAAGACAAACTCTCTCAGCTGAATGTGTTCAGCTCCATCTGTCAGTAGATGACTGAATTCCTGATCAACAGCACTGAGCCACACATGGTTGCGTCCTGTCACCCGTTCTCTATTCTACACCAATGACTTCCTTTAACCAAACATCAGTCAAGCTCCTCATGTTTGCACATGAAACCAACATAGTCAGTCTAATCACTGATGGCTATTAGTCTATTTACCATGGAGAAATTAAAATTTAAGGACAAAACCATGCAGGTAGTGATTGATTTGAGGACATGCACCCCAGCTCTCCTTGTAAGAAAGGGATCAGCTGTTTGTTCAGCTGAATAGTTCACATTCCCAAAGACAATATTCTCCCGCAATCTCAGCTGGTACAACATCACAGCAGTCACCAAGAAGATGCACAAGTGGATGTACCAATTACAGCAGCTGATGCCAAGTGCATGTGTCCATTCTCAACTCTACCATCAATGTTTGGATTGGATACTCATTTGAACATGGCAGAGATAAACTGCAACAGGTTGTACAGTCAGCAGCGGGGATCACAAGGATGCCTTCTACACTCCAGTGAGTTTTCACATGACTCCAGGGCAGAAGAGCATGCAGGCATGATCATTGTTAACCAACCCGCCCCAGTTACCCAGTCTTAAAAAAATTCTTAGATCAGGCAGACAGTACTGGTCAATCATGATCAAACAAAATGTGAGTTGACTTTCCCCGCTCTGTGGCTCTTAGCAACTGGCCAACTGTCCCAAGAGGAAACCAAAGCCAACTCCAAACTCTGCTTATCTACATGTGTCTAAATAGCATTGCATTAACTACAACCATAAGTCGGTATAGTGGAGGTGCACATGAACTGTAAATTAATGTGTTATTACTCACCACTCATATTATTATTATTTTATATGCTCACAACACATTGTATATGATTGTATGTCAACTTTGCTTAGATTTGCAAAGTATTTTCTGAACTTATGTGTTGTCTAACACTAGCAGAACCAAATGCTACAGTATTTGTAAATTTACTTAGTGCTAAATACATATAAAGGTGATTCTGATGGTAATTTAACAATGATGACATCATACTCACTCTGGAACCTCTCCAAAGGTATCTTGTGTCTGGGCCACAGCTGTCCAGGCCTTGATGTACTCTCTAGCTGTATTCTGAACATGGCACTCCTGGAATCATGCAATACACATACACAGTCATCCAATTCATAGTCATCCATCCACATCCATAGTCATCCATGTCCCCTATTATGTATAATTTGTTACAACCATATTTCTTTACAAAAACAAAACAATTTAGAAAACACTACAAATCCAATTATTAACTTGTAATATGAATTTGGATGTGCTTAAGGTTCCACATGGCATCATAACCCTAAGTCTGAAAAAGGCCAATGCTCTGCTCACCTCCACAGCCAAGTTATAATTTTTCTGAACCAGTTCCTCATTATTCTTGGTCCCGTAGCTAATGGCATTGTGTACTTTCAGAACACATGGGTGGTTCTGGGTGAAAACCGTCACCATTCCAGCCTGGAGCCGGGTCCGGAAAGCTTTCCGGTGCATACCCTCACCAAAGTGTTCCTTCTCAGTCACCAGGCTGGCTGACTGGTTCTCCCCAAAATACTGGTCTGACAAGAAGTCCTCTTTGAACAGCAGACAGCAACAATTCACGGCTTCCTCTTCACCCACCATCTCAGTAGTAGTAGCTGAGGTAAAGGATTTAGAAAGAGCCTTGAGCATCCAATATAATAGTAAATTAGCGTAACATTTTGCACAGACGAGGACAGACGCTTCCGTTGCAAATCATTTTTGAACTTATACTGACACCTTGTCCCAGAAAAAGTGTATGTAAAAACCTCCAGCTGAAATCCAAATTAATTTCTCTGCTTACCTGTGGTACTTTTCTGGGGAGTAGCAGGGATCACAATTTCACTTAAAACTATAAAACAGAAAAAATAGTGAGAGATATTAACATGTAAAATGGAAGTCTTAATTAAGTGGTTAGAGCATTAACTGAAAGGTTGCTGGTTTGAATCCCCAAGCTGACGAGGTGAATATTTTGATATTGTGCTCTCAACAAAAGCAATTAGCCCTAATTTTTCCAGTAAGTCGCTCAGGATAAGTGTCGTCTAAAACAACAAAAATGCATGGTCACAGGTCAGATAACAGTTTGATTCATTATTATAAATTGTATGTCAAAGAGCTGGTGAGTTATTTTTCCAATGTATCATGTAACAAATCCAATGTGAAAGTTATCTAGAGACTTAATTGTGACCTATATGTCTTACCCTCGTAGGTGAGGAGGTAGTCTAGGACGACAGATCCATGGGAACAGATGAGTCTACAACCATACTTCCCCAGATCTTTATTGGAAGCCTTGGTGATGGTGAGGGACACTCTACTCTCATCTCCAGCACTATGGAGTTACAGAGGGGACAGTTGAAATCATCATTCTATAATATCTGTAATATACTAGCATAAAGGAAAGCGGGATATAGCCTGTGGTGATGTGAGCCTCCCTGTTAGGACCATCTGAAAACCACTGGCGATGAACCTGAGGTGTAGAGTCTTAGACTGCAATGCTACTGGGGATGCCCAACCTAATGTATTTCTTACAGGACTTGGTTTCCACTGTCCAATAAGCCTCATGAAGACAGCTCGCTGTCAAAATGTTGGTTCATTATGAATAATAAATGACTAGCGGCTACATTCTTTTTATATCTTGGTCTCTGATCAAAATCTGACACACATTGTGACTCACTTTCACTGTTTTGATACAATTTAACACTGTTATTATAAAGGTTGTATTATGTAAGCATAGACAAATGATTTTGCACAACACTCGTGACTGGCTGTTTTTCAACTGTGGAGGTTTATGGTAGAATAACAGTAATATAGCATCTGCACAGTTGAATCACAGTATTACATAAAAATGTGCACCTTCCTCCCACTTGCAAGTCATGGCTGAATCATCATCATCACATCATTGCATGTCTGCAAAAAACTGGTTTTCACTTTAGACAGGGAAAGGGCACCACCAAGTGGTAAAACAATACCTTCAGATATTGCAGTAACTGTTTCAGTAACTCTTCAATTTCAGATCAGTTTCAGTACTAGTATACCTGAATCAACTGTGCCAACTAATCATAAAAATAAAGAAAAATTCAGCATTCATATTTGTGTAGTTGTCCCACTCAACTCTAGTCTAGGGTTTCACTAGAAGGCAATTTTTAATATAGAATCCAAAACAAAGTGTAACCTCATGGGCAGTGTAATCTAATGTACCTTCTCTTGATCTCAGCCAGGACATCTCCCTCTCTGGTCCATGTGACAGTGTAGTCAGTAAAGACTGCAGTAAACTGACACCACAGATCCAGGCTCTGAGGGTCATCAAATACAGACACTGCCTGAATGGGCTGCACCACTCTGGGCACTGGAGAACATACACATGAGATGTTTCTCAATGAATGAATATCATTTCTGAGTAGTAATGGTAGTATTAGACCTTGATTCAAATAGTATTTTTCTATGGATAGGGTTGGAAAGTGCCAACCCTAGCCATAGTGCACTCAAGGTAGGCCACATTTTTTTAACTCAGGTCTGTGTAGTAGTACAGTTTACAGTGGTGGTTTCTCACCTTCCTTTGGAGCTTGCTGTGTTCTTTGTTTCAGTACTTCACTGTAGGCCTTCCTACGAGTTGTGTCAACATCAGCCTTTGGATCCTGTTTACTTAACTTATCAGCAGATAGACGGCGCCGCTTGATAACGTCATCGTTGAGCTTCTGACCAAAAGGAGTGGTGGACAGGAGGCCCTTTGACACCACATCATGTGGTGTAGTGCTGTCCACACTGGTGGCTACTTCTTTCATTGGAAGCTGTTTTTGCTTGCTGTCCAAGTGAACATTGTCCTGTTTACAGGAAAGAGCTGCTGTAGGCTTATCTATGGTTTTCCAAGCCTTGGGTCCAAATTTGGCCTCAGAGATGTCTATTTTCCCTTTAGTGGCAGTCTTTGGTTTAGCCCCATTCTCCACCCCAACTAGAGGCTGCACCCCCACTCCCTCGCCTTTGGCTGTTGCATTCTGGGAGTGTTTCCCAGGGTGCTTCTTCTTCCCATGGGCTTTGGTGCTGGTGACTGTCTCCATGACTGCCACAGTTCCACTGTCGCCATCCTCAATTGTAGGTACAGGATCACATTTAATGTGACATTCAAGCAGTATGTTCTCCTGTGGTTTGGAGCCCAGCGGTGCCAAATGGTAACCCACAAATGACTTTCCTTTTTTGGAGTGTGTTCTGGTTTTATTAGGCATCTTTGAGCTCTTCTTTAGGTCCGCTGTTATAGAGTTGTTGGGTTGCTTATTTTTGTCTGACTCTATTTGTTTTAACAAGGATGTCCTGGCATCTAGAGGGACCTTTTGGTCAAGGGTGACATAAGCGATACGTTCCTTCTCTGAGATCATTACATGATCACTGGTGACAATGATACAATTAGATAATTCTTTACTGAGTAAGCTGACCGCTTGAGGAACTGTACTGTTTTTCTTTCTGTCCAGAGACCAATGGTCAGCTGATTCCTCACTTGGCGACGATGATGTGGGAAAGTCTTGGTTTACATTCCGTACAGAGGAACTGGTCAACTTTCTAATCCGCTCCTCAGCTGTTTTGTTATCACAACTTATATTCCTCTTCGTTATTGTAAATAGTTTTTCTTCTTTGTTTTCCGTAGACGTCCTGTTATCATTAATCCTTCGGAAACAGGCGGGCAAAACAGGCAGTGGGGGCATTTTAGGTTGTAAAAACACACTCTGACCCTTATGATTTTTGAATAGTGAGCTCTTTGCACAGGTTTGGATGTTGACCCCCTCTAAGGCACTGTTTGTATGGCAGGAGAGAGATTGGCCCAAACTGTGACTCAGAGGATCTAAAGCCATTACAGGCATTAAGAACTGTGGATTTCCCCACTGTGGACTCCCCCCTTGACTTGATCTCCCATGAAGGGCCCGTGGGTTAGGCAACTCATGTGCGTCCTCATTAGTGTTTCGGGATGGTGTATCTCTGTTTCCGAGCACTTGTGTGTACCTGTTAGAGTGGGTAACAAGTTGAAACTCCTTCTTCTGTTGAAGTCTATTTTTGCCACCAAACACGCAATCCATCTCAGGATCTTTGCTACTGGAGGGGTAACCAGAGATACTCACAGGCCTATAACTCTTTTCTTCATCTTTCTCCTCAATGAATAAGCCGCACGGCTGCCAGATGCTGTCTTCTGTCACCTTCCACACTGCATCTTTAACGTGCTTAAGGGGCAGAAATGTTTCAAATGGGTCAGCTGTCATTGCTGAAGGTTTAACATACAAAGATTCATTAGTCCATGATTTATAAGAAAAAAATAAAATTTTAGTTAAATAGTAAGTTTAGTAAGTTAGTCAATGTATTAGTTAACAAGTCAGTAGACAAAACATGCTTATAGCCTAATAGAGCATTTGACCATTGACCAAAATGTTGCTACATCAAATCCCTGAACTGTCTTTGAGCAAGAGAGTTAACCCTATTTACTCTGGATAATAGTGTTTAAAAAATGCAAAACAGTTAACTTTGTTCTCTTAAATTGTCATGGACATACCTTGCCATCAAACAACTTTCCAAATTTTTAAAACCATCTTGCTTAAATGTCGGACATACTCCACAGAACATGAGCTACTTTAAAAGGTGAGAGTGGTCTATATCAATATCCCTGTTAAAGACAGCAGACTACTAACAGCTCAACATGTTTAAACCAATCAGAGCATTCTGCCATCTGCTCAGGCCTTCAACCCAGTGAGTCAGTTTCGTGAGAATGCTCTAATGGTGTGTGTGTGTGTGTGTGTGAGTGAGAGAGAGAGAGAGAGACAGTCATGTTACACTACTCAGCTGTGCTGCCACCTCACCCCATTACCCCGTTTGCTCCTCCAACTAACACTTCTGGGAGGTGTGCTACTGTCATCAAACACAACACTATATTTAGATAGCTGTCTTGTCCATCTGAATGTTTTCTAGGCCTCACGCTTCCTCCTCTATACAGACCAAGCTGTCAGTCTCAGTACCAAGAGATAAAACAGACACAACCTTTCCAGGTCTGACCCAGGGTGACTCAGTATGGAACATAATGCAGCAACTAGTGTACTCTACGCTGTTTCAGATAACACCCAGTTCTTAGTGCTCTTCTTACAGTGTCCCACTCTACTCTCTGTCAGTGATGCATCATGTGATGGCAATGAAGGTATGACTACTAGTTTTGGTAAAATGTTTTGCTTTGCTGTGTGATAAGTGTTTTTGCAAAAGATTGTTAAGATTGTGTTCCTATTCATCGCAATAAAGTTGTTAACAAATCCATTAATGTTTATCAAATGCTACAGTAGCTTAATCATATCTAAAGCAAATTAAATCCACTCACAATCTTACCTTTGACATTTGTGGCTCCGGAATGGGGTTTTGGCTCTGCAATCTGTCAACACTGTCCTCTTGTAAATAACTGCCTTTCCTATGGCTAATGTCAATGTCTTTCCTCAATTCAAACAGGTCTTTCCCCAAAGGAGCAGCTTCTGTAGCCAAGTCACCGGAGAGAGCAGAGGAAAAGGAAAGGGACAAATAAGCTGGCGCCACCTCAGTCATTTTGATCTCCAGCCCTAAGAGTTTAGAGGTTGGAGAGGCCAGCGTGTCCGACGATGACCCCAATGTTGAGTGATTGTCCCTGGGCTTGGCAGGGCAGCCATCCTCGGTGATCACCAACTCTCTTCCAGCCTCTGGATCCCACTGCTCTGCTGCTGATAAACAACCACCAAGGAACTTTGTCTCGGTGCCTTCCTCTTGTCCTTTCCTGTCCTGGAGGTTACCTACCAATAGCAGCTCCACTGGCCCAGGGAGGTTAAGGGTCTTCGGGCTGGACTTGGGTTCAACTGCCTGGTCTTGGATGGCCATGAGTGTCTGTGGATATGCCTGCTCCTGACTCTTCTCCCGAGCTTTTGTGAGTGCAGCAGTGCCTGTAAAGTCCTCAAGCTGCAAATCTTCTGTGAATTTAACAGTCCAGTCAGAGAGTGCACTGTACCAGCTGTCAGTGGACATAGACCTTTCAACAGGTGTTATCGACAGCCACTGGTCTGAGTCACTGCCTCCCTGACCAATAGCTGCTTCCGTTCCTAGGAGGAAACCTAACCCCTTTGTGTTATCTAGGCATTCTGTGACGCTCCTTCCGACAGGATAACAGCTCTCTACATCTCTGACCGAAATAGCCCCTTCCTCCTCTTCCTCACCTGCCAGGGTATGGTACTGGCATGCGTCTAGCCACAACTCTTTAGTACTGTCATTTTGTTCCTCGGGGGGCTTTAAACTAACCCCCTCTATCCCTTGTTCTCTATTTGTACAGCTCTTACATAATGCCCAGTAAGCATCGACAGGTGGTGTAGTACCATGGGGGTCACTGTCTAGTTCTGTTTCTAACCCCTCCTTCTCACAAATCTGGCATTGGTACTGCAGGGGTCCAGTCACCAGATCCTGACCCTGGTCGTTTAAGACATGCGTGTTAAAGAGATGGTCAATCACATTGTCCTCCATGGAGTCACCTTTCTGGTTAATCCTTCGCACCTCTTCAACAAGGGGAAAAACAACATCCTGGGGAGACTGGATTAAGACATGTGGGTCAGGGTTAGTGGTGTCAGCCTGGGTATTTGGGTGATAGAGTACTGGCTCCATTGAGTCGACACCGACACCAAGACCTACACTGTGTGTCGCTTTGTGACTAGGAAATTGGCAGTGGGGGTGCACAAGTCCCTTGGGGGTATGGATTAAGACCAGTGGGTCAGGGTCATGGACGTGGTTCACAGTTTGAGTTTTTAGGTTAGCAGGTATGGACTCAATAGAGCTGGCATCTTCTGTCAATCTGGAGCTGGTGCAGGGGTCAAAACTGGGATTATAGCAGGGATCTGGGTCTTGGGAGTTGGATGAAGGCTGGATGTTTGGCAAGGGGGATGATATGGACCCTATTGTGCCAACACCATCTGTGTCCATCTCTGTGAGGCTGGGAAAGCAGAAGGTCACTGGAACTTGGGAATAGGGTGCAGGCTGTGTTCAAAGCTGGGCAATATAATTGTCTATCATTTGTCTATCACAATGTTGAGCTCCAAAAGCAGGGAAATACAGCCTTTCCGTTGTCTTTGACTGTTCCATCATCCATTGTTTCCACCCTGAATTAGATGGTTTAACACCTGTTAAATAAATATGATGAATGTTATTACTCACAATTATTCAAAATGGTATTTCCATAGAACTAAGCCTTATTATTTGGCGCCCAGGGAGCAATTAGGGTTTTAAAAAAAAAAAAAAAATACACACAGACGGAACTTAAAAACCAAAAGCAAACTATATAGGAAAAGAATGAAAAGCAGCACTGCCATCTACAAAAAAAAGGTATTAAATTAAGTGCATAATACGGTGCTGACAGAGGACTCAGCACCGTATTATGTCGGTTTTGCTCAACGACAGGAAAAATTTGTTACCTTGGCGGCTCAGGAATTCTATCTAGCAACCTTTTGGTTTACTAATCATATGATCTAAACCAGAGGTGGGCAAACTAAGGCAATTCCATCCAGTCTGCGGTAAGTAATAAAATAGTTTTGAGGAGAATAAAAAAAGAACTCACCAGCCCGGTCTTATACATGTGAATCTGGATTTAAATGTGAATCTGGATGTGAATCTGGATTTTATTTAGACCCGGATTTAAATTATTTATAACTGTATAAATGTTTAAATTACTGCCCTTTTCTGGCCCGCAAATCATTTATGATTAACAAATTACAAAACAAATGTGGCCCTCCACTAATTTCAAAATCCTGATGTAGCCCCCTCCCCTAACATTTACCTTCCCCTGTTTTAAATGATAGGCTATATGCCACTCTGACCTCACAGTATATAGTCAACTTTCTGACCACTCAAATATCCATAGATCTTCCCTCTCCCTTTGATGTATCTCGGCAGAGG
This sequence comes from Esox masquinongy, assembly GCA_016801175.1. Taxonomy (NCBI): domain Eukaryota; kingdom Metazoa; phylum Chordata; class Actinopteri; order Esociformes; family Esocidae; genus Esox; species Esox masquinongy. The sequence goes on along the minus strand of JACXGI010002519.1, from coordinate 54,561 downwards.
TCCAATGTCTCCCTCTAGCTGTCAAGACACCTATAAATGGATTACTTATTTACTTTTTAAACTCAAATAAATTAATCTGTCGACAAATTAATAATAAATAAACGATCAGCCACTTGAAGTGGTATGGTGGGGATATTTTAGTGGGATAAAGTGGGTGTAATCGCTAGTTGTATCTGTGTAAGTGTTGGTGATGATAACAGTCAGGCAGACCTGAGGTGAGTTCAGTTTATACTGAGTTTATATATTCAGCATAAACATATATACAGTTTATATGTTTATACTGAATAATATATTTCCCGAAAAAAATATAATGTTCTTGAACAGAGTTTGCGGTACATTTTCTCTATTTGGTGGATGTGGAGGGGTGTGGCTTAAAGCAATGAGTGTATTTGAAGTGTGGTGACAAAGCTGACTGCATTACCAAACACACATTCAAGCCAATTTATATTTAAGTAATTTAGCAGACATACTTATCCAGGTTAAATAACACTAGTGAGTGCATATATTTTCATACATTTTACATACTGGCCCCCTGTGGGATTTGAACCCACAACAGTGGCATTTCAAGTGCCATGGTCTTACAAAGAGAGTATTGGGGAAACCTCGCCAGTTTTTCAACTTCCCATTCATTATTCCACTTCAATTTTTTGTACTCAACTCATGCCAGGGTTCAAATACACTTAAATTACTCTTTTTTTAATAATTTAAAGTTCAAATACACTTTAAATTATTCTTTTTTTAATGTACCACACATATCCCCTTCTGCGCCCCTTCTTCTCACATCCTCAAATTCTTCCAATATCTTTCATGACCCTGTCTTCGCAACAACTCCCTACGGATTTGGGAAAACTTGATTGCTGCCAGACCTCTTCCAAGGCCTCCGCGTAATGTCCTTCTGTATTGTTCCATACTACTCGACATACCAACAACAAATGGATCTACACCTATGAAAACACACTCTCTCACCTAACAAACCTGTTAGCTCTCCAGACACAGCTGAGGCAGTCATTAGAGTGTCCTAAGAACAGGAAATTTGTTCAGAATGCTTCCCTCGTCCCTAGGCGATGCTGCCTAATCTTGCCAGCCACTTATCATTTAGTGTCAAAGCCAAATCTTTAAAATAAGGAGCATTTGCTTCAGCCTGTCTGGAGTGTCATGTGGACAAGTGGAAATAAACCATGTTGTTCAGCAAGATAAACAATTTACGATTTAAAAACACTATACAGTGGATATAAAAAGTCTACACACCCCTGTGAAAATGCCAGGTTTTTGTGATGTAAAAGAATGAGACAAAGATAAATCATGTCAGACCTTTTTCCACTTTTAATGTGACCTATAATGCGAACAATTCAATTGAAAAACAAACTGAAATCTTCAAGGGGGAAAAATTAAGAATAAAAACCTTACAATAACCTGGTTGCATAAGTGTGCACACCCTCTTATAACTGGGGATGTGGCTGTGTTCAGAATTAACCAATCACATTCAAACTCATGTTAAATAGAAGTCATTACACACCTGGCATCATTTAAAGTGACTCTGATTAATCACAAATAAAGTTCAGCTGTTCTAGTACGATTTTCCTGACATTTTCTTAGTTGCAACTCAGAGCAAAAGCCATAGTCCGCAGAGAGCTTCCAAAGCATCAGAGGGATCTCATTGTTGAAAGATATCAATCAGGAGAAGGGTACAAAAGAATTTCCAAAGCATTAGATATACCATGGAACACAGTGAAGACAGTCATCATCAAGTGGAGAAAATATGGCACAACAGAGACATTACCAAGAACTGGACGTCCCTCCAAAATTGATAAAAAGACGAGAAGAAAACTGGTCAGGGAGGCTTCCAAGAGGCCTACAGCAACATTAAAAGAACTGCAGGAATTTCTGGCAAGTACTGGCTGAGTGCTACATGTGACAACAATCTCCCGTATTCTTCATATGAATGGGCTATGGGGTAGGGTGGCAAGACGGAAGCCTTTTCTTACAAAGAAAAACATCCAAGCCCGGCCGAAGTTTGCAAAAACAAACATCAAGTCCCCCAAAAGCACGTGGGAAAATGTGTTATGGTCTGATAAAACCAAGGTTGAACTTTTTGGCCATAATTCCAAAAGGTATGTTTGACGCAAAAACAACACTGCACATCACCCAAAGAACACCATACCCACAGTGAAGCATGGTGGTGGCATGCTTTGGAACTGTTTTTCTTCAGCTGGAACCGGGGCCTTAGTCAGGGTGGAGGGAATTATGAACAGTTCCAAATATCAGGCAATTTTGGCACAGAACCTTCAGGCGTCCGTTAGAAAGCTGAAGATGAAGAGGAAGTTCACCTTTCAGCACGACAACGACCCAAAGCACACATCCAAATCCACAAAAGCATGTCTTCACCAGAAGAAGATGAATGTTTTGGAATGGCCCAGCCAGAGCCCAGACCTGAATCCAATCGAATATCTGTGGGGTGATCTGAAGAGGGCTGTGCACAGGAGATGTCCTCGTAATCTGACAGATTTGTAGCGCTTTTGCAAAGAAGAGTGGGCAAATATTGCCACGTCAAGATGTGCCATGCTAATAGACTCCTACCCAAAAAGACTGTGTGCTGTAATAAAATCAAAAGGTTCTTCAACAAAGTATTACTTTATGGGTATGCACACTTATACAACCAGGTTATAGTGAATTTTTTATTTTTCCCCCTCAAAGATTTCAGTTTGTTTTTCAATTGAATTGTTCACGTTATAGGTCACATTAAAGATGGAAAAAGTTCTGACACGATTTATCTTTGTCTCATTCTTTTACATCACAAGAACATGGCATTTTAACAGGGGTGTGTAGACTTTTTATATTCACTGTATGTGCACCCTACGCTGCTATGCGCTGAGCTGTACAGCTGTGTCTGAAACCAGTGACTGTCAGAAATGTTGCAATGTTGTTTACCAAAATATCTCCAGCTATTGAAGTATGATAGGTGTTTACCAAACCACCAGCCACTACTTAATAAGATATATGATGCTATATAGTTGAATTTTTAGCATAAACAAATTGCCCTGATAAAGCATTAGATCAATTATGTGCTACTCTAAGTTCTGACACTGATCAAATCATGCCAGAAAGGGATGCTGATGTAATTTTGATTGGAGTGACTGACTTCTAAATAAAAAGATGCCAGTCCTAAAGCTAATATGCTTCCGGAAGTGTTTTAAACCTTTGATTTAAAAATATATTGAGTGCTAAGAAACTGCTGGATATCTACATTTTGTTAGGCTTTGAACCTCCAGAAAGTGTTAGTGAGATTAGTCAGAGTTTGATCTATTCTGTCATAAAAAAAACTGTCACTGCATGCCTGCATGCTAAAAGTGTGCTTTCCATCAAATTGCGTTGTGTTGATTCCAAGTCTACTGTCCACACCAATCCATAAATATTGTACTTTTACTGCTCATTTAAAAATAGAATTGATTAACATACCTTTTTGAACAAAAGTAAAAATAAAATATAAATGTCTGCCATCTTGATATGTTGTCTAAATACAATGTTTCCTGTAAAAGGTAAAAGTAAATGGCATAAAATATATAAATTGATTGTAATAACATTTAAAATAAAAGTTATATTACGTTAATAGAATACCCAGTAATCATTGTCTAAAAGTAAACAGTTAAAAATAGAACCATGATTTTTAAAGATACATCTCAAGTCATAAGACATCATTTAACAATCTGTCAATCTATATTTGTTATAGAACATACAGTGTCAGAAAATAGAGATAAGTAATAAATATTAATAATTAGTCAAAACCTTTGCCAATAACACAGTGAATACAAACAATATATAATTAAAAGACTTTAGGATTACCAAAAATTACTTAAATCTCAAGTGAACCAAGACAACTGGCCTCTCATATACAAAAACTGATATCAAACCTTAGAAATCCACACAAACACAATGGCAACATAAAAACATATCTGTGTAATTGGCTACCTTGTATATTATTGGCAGTATGCTTTTACGTACCTTAGTTTTATCTGTATGGCTTGATGAGAGAAGTCTACAGGCTCAAAGCTAAAGCTTCAGTGGCTATTTTTAACCCTTTTCCCCCCAAGTACAAAGTCAGTTACCTGATAGCTGGGACATGTGCAGATCCTAAAACCTAACACCAAACATCGATATTTGCTTCTAAAAATACATAACTGTTTCCCTATATAAGTGCAATGCCTTAGACCAGAGTCTAAGTTGTGAAGTAGTGTACAGTGCTTCTTGAAAGTTTGTTAAATAAAATCCTTACCTAAACCCTAATTCAGAATAAAGACATTCCAAATAGAGGACACAAACAAAAACATATATGTTCATTGTTTATTTATCAAAAATGGTGCATTTAACAAAAACTCAGATTTCATGTGTGCAAAAATATGTGAGGAGTTAATATAGGGCGGTACTGTTGATGATTGATTGACTGGTGGGCAGGACTTCTGGTTTGGTATGTGGGACTTCCTGTATGACGTATGCTCGGGGGTGGGACTTCCGGTGTGACATATGCTCGGGGTTGGGACTTCCAGCGTGAGGTATGCTCGGGGTGGTACAGTGAGGGAAAAAAATATTTGATCCCCTTCGGGACATTTTTTATGTTTGCCTAATGACAAAGAAATGATCAGTCTATAATTTTAATGGTAGGTTTATTTGAACAGTGAGAGACAGAATAACAACAAAAAAATCCAGAAAAACGCATGTCAAAAATGTTATAAATTGATTTGCAGTTTAATGAGTGAAATAAGTATTTGATCCCCTCTCAATCAGAAAGATTTCTGGCTCCCAGGTGTCTTTTATACAAGTAACAAACTGAGATTAGGAGCACACTCTTAAAGGGAGTGCTCCTAATCTCTGCTTGTTACCTGTAAAAAAGACACCTGTCCACAGAAGCAATCAATTAATCAGATTCCAAACTCTCCACCATGGCCAAGACCAAAGAGCTGTCCAAGGATGTCAGGGACAAGACTGTAGACCTACACAAGAATGGGCTTCAAGACCATCGCCAAGCAGCTTGGTGAGAAGGTTACTACAGTTGGTGCGATTATTCACAAATGGAAGAAACACAAAAGAACTGTCAATCTCCCTCAGTCTGGGGCTCCATGCAAGATCTCACCCCGTGGAGTTGCAATGATCATGAGAACGGTGAGGAATCAGTCCATAACTACACGGGAGGATCTTGACAATGATCTCAAGGCAGCTGGGACCATAGTCACCAAGAAAACAATTGGTAACACATTACGCCATGAAGGACTGAAATCCTGCAGCGCCTGCTCAAGAAAGCACATGTACAGGCCCATCTGAAGTTTGCCAATAAACATCTGAATGATTCAGAGGAGAACTTGGTGAAAGTGTTGTGGTCAGATGAGACCAAAATCGAGCTCTTTAGCATCAACTCAACTCGCCGTGTTTGGAGGAAGAGGAATGCTGCCTATGACCCCAAGAACACCATCCCCACCGTCAAACGTGGAGGTGGAAACATTATGCTTTGGGGGTGTTTTTCTGCTAAGGGGACAGGACAACTTCACCGTATCAAAGGGACGATGGACAGGGCCATGTACCGTCAAATCTTGGGTGAGAACCTCCTTCCCTCAGCCAGAGCATTGAAAATGGGTCGTGGATGGGTATTCCAGCATGAAAATGACCCAAAACACACGGCCAAGGCAACAAAGGAGTGGCTCAAGAAGAAGCACATTAAGGTCCTGGAGTGGCCTAGCCAGTCTCCAGACCTTAATCCCAGAGAAAATCTGTGGAGGGAGCTGAAGGTTCGAGTTGCCAAACGTCAGCCTCGAAACCTTAACAACTTGGAGAAGATCTGCAAAGAGGAGTGGGACAAAATCCCTCCTGAAATGTGTGCAAACCTGGTGGCCAACCACAAGAAACGTCTGACCTCTGTGATTGCCAACAAGGGTTTTGCCACCAAGTACTAAGTCATGTTTTGCAGAGGGGTCGAATACTTATTCCACTCATTAAAATGCAAATCAATTTATAACATTTTTGACATACGTTTTTCTGGATTTTTTTATTGTTATTCTGTCTCTCACTGTTCAAATACACCTACCATTAAAATTATAGACTGATCATTTCTTTGTCAGTGGGCAAACGTACAAAATCATCAGGGGATCAAATAATTTGTTCCTTCACTGTACTTCCTGTGTGACGTATGCATGTCCGGGTGATGAAATATGGTGTGGGGGGTGTGTGGTCTGTAATTTATGGTGGCTTTGATGTTTAACCATAGGGCTCCAGGGTTTGGGGATGTTAAATTCCCCAGACATTCGATGTTAAGATAAGTAACGATGAGTTTGCTGTTTAACAATAGGGCGTCATGGTTCTGGAATTTTAAATTCCCTAGACATTCAATGTTACGATAAGCAACAATAAGTTTGATGTTTAACAATAGGGCGCCAGGGTTTGGGAATGTTTAATCCCACAGGCAATCGATGTTATGATAAGTGTGTACAACAGATGGTCTATAACCAATGGGTGGTACCTTTCATGTTTTACGACGCCGTAGGTGGCCGGCGTGGTCTGTGTATTTAAACCACACAGACCCCAGGTGTTGGTCATTCAGACTAGCCTGAGTAAACCTATGTGTACATTACAAAACATGGCGGATTCTACAGCGATCAACATTGGGTTTGAAACACCGGTGAAGGTTAACAGCTTAGCCGCTACACAGCAAGTCGGCAAGAGAATACATTTGGGTGGAACTGACATGATGAAGAAACCAATGCGGCATTTAGCTCGAATTCATCAACTAGTATTCGTTAGCACAGGAGTGGAAGTTGGAAGATGGGCAAATTGGTGGATACACTTTCAACCCCGAGATACCAGAAGTCGCATTTTATGAATTGTCCGAAGGCGAGGTGTTTAAACAGGGTTTAGTGCTAGTTCATGGAGCACCTTTCGAAAAGTGTTTTTATTCAGGGCACACAATACGGTAGATGTGTTGTTTAAAGTCATCGAAGGAATTAAGCAATATGACTAATTGATTGAAGCTATTTCCGGACAATGTTGGTATGTTAGAGTGTGACTGCGACTGCGCACTGTTCGACTGATGTACAACCCTGAAGCCCCGCCTTAAGCTAACACAATCCTCAACACAGCATAAAAACAGACCATCTGTGACTACCAAGCAGCCAGCAGACTTAATGAAACATGTCTCAAGAATACAACCAACCGGAGTTTGAAGAACTCAAGGCTTAGGACTGGGTGTGTGACGCCTTGGATGACAACGCTGAATCCGGCTATGCTGCCCCGAACCCTGACCCCTCGACTCAACCGTCTTACCCACCAAGAAACTACAATTGGCTTGACCGGCTTGGCACTCAGCTAGGACTTCTTAATCTATCATTCCTGTCAAATGTTAACAAGAGTTATCACAAAATGGACAAATGCCTTGCATCACAGGTTTTAAAGATCATCAAAGCAACATTGGATATGATACTGGAAAACATTGTTGCAGCTATTCTCCACAAAGCATGCATCGGATGTGAAGTGGACCACCTGAGCCAGAGAAGACATTCTTGTCTCGACTCGCCTGATAATTTTTTCGAGACCCATTATGATGACATTGTGGAGACAGTTTTAACACCGCGACAGAAATGTGCTGGTTAAGGCTTTGAATGCCTGTGGTTTTCAAGCACTGCTGACCAAAATTTACGTGGCAGCTAAGAACTTTCTGCATGCACTCAAGTTGGAGCCGTACATCACACAGTGCCTGAGAGAGAATAAGGATGAATACATGGATCAAGGTAATGTGGAAGCTGTATGCAAGTAGAGCAGAGGCGTAGCTTTAATGGGTGCGCGGCCCCATGGCAGCCAATCACAGGGGCCCCCAAGAAGTTGATCTTATGGTTGAAAAATTACAGCAAGCAGAAGCAGATTATATTATGATTAATTTGCTACATACTATTTAGTTGACATTGAAGTGATAAACATCTATATTTTGTATGATTCCATAATGCATTTGTATGATTGACCAATCTGTTACCGTGGGAGTGTAGCCAGATTTGCCAGTTGGGACAGTTTCCCCCTTAATTGTGCTATTTTTGATGACAGTGTGTGGTTTTTATGTAGAGTCCGTGGGTGATTGGGCCTACATTGTCAGTGAATCTGTCAACCCTGGGTATAACGTTGGGTTTTGTCGGCTCGTTTGCTATGATTAGATTCAATTTTATTGTCATTGAATAGTACAAGTACAGTATAACAAAATGCAGTCAGCATCTAACCAGAAGTGCAAATAGAGGAGGGCAGAAAATTTACAAGTATTAACAAGTATTAAGTATATGTACATTACCAGTGGAGTGTGTAGATGAACAATACTAAATGTGCAATAAGGCAAATAGAAGAGGGCAGAAATTTTACAAGTATTAGGTATAATGTATGTTACAACTCGGATAATAGTTATTCAGGTACAAATGGCCATTTCAAAATGGCATTCAAGATGCGCAAAGAGGCAAATGAAGGAGTGATGTATTAAGGTAGCATGTGCACCCGGATTGCAGAGATAGCAGCAGTGAGGTCCCGAGGTAGACATGCATGTGTAACAACTGTAAAAATGCAGGCACAATGGCAATTCTAAATGTGCAAAGAGGCAAATTGAATGTACAAGGCATATGTGCAACTTAAATGCAGGGATAGCAGCGGTGAGGTTCCTGAGGTAGCCACATAACAACTGAAAACTTCCATATTCAGGCATAGCAAGGCAGTGTCAGAGTAATACAAGGGAGCAGTGCAACAAAGTCCCAGAGTGGCGGGGGGAGGTATGGTAAGTGATGGGTCACAGAATTCACAGAGTTCTCTGGGTCATAGAATTCAGCAGGGTTACAGCAGATGGGAAGAAACTGTTCCTGAGCCTGCTGGTGCGGGACCAAAGAGACCTGTACCACCTGGGTGATGGAAGGAGGGGAAACAGTTGGTGGCATGGGTGAAGGGTCCCTGATAATCCTGTGTGCCCTGCACAGACACCACTTCCACTGGAGGTCTGCGATGGCAGGAAGCTGGGCACCAGTGATGTGCTTCCGGTTTTCACCACCCGTGGCAGGGCCTTCTGGTCGGCTATGGAGCAGCTGCTGAACCACACTGTGGCGCAGTTTGTCAGAATGCTCACGACTGTGCAGCGGAGGCTCACAAGGATCTTGGTTGACAGGCGGGCTTTCTTCAGCCTCCTCAAAAAGTACAGGCGTTGCTGGTGTTGAGGGTCCAGGTGAGGTCCTTGGAGATGTGGACACCCAGGAATTTGAAGCTGGACACGCTCCACCTCAGTACCATCAGTTGTTGTCAGTGCACCAGGTTGTTGTCAGTGCACCATGCCGCCAGGCCCATGACCTCTTCCCTGTAGGCTGACTCGTCATTGTCACTGATCAGGCCTACCACCGTGGTGTCGTCTGTGAACTTGACAATGGTGTTGGAACTGTGTACAGGAGCGCAGTCGTGGGTGAAGAGGGAGTACAGGAGGGGGCTCAGCACACAGCCTTGTGGCACACCAGTGTTCATGATTAGGGTGGACTAGGTGAAGTTGTCTAACCTGACAGACTGGGGTCTGTTCGCTAGGAAGTCCAGTTGCAGAGAGAGGGGCTGATTCCCAGGTCATGGAGTTTGTTGACCAGCCTAGAGGGGATGACTGTGTTGAATGCTGAGCTGAAGTTTATGAACAGCATTCTCACATAGGTGTTGGTTTTGTCCAGGTGAGTCAGGGCAGAGTGTAGAGCCGTGGAGATGGCGTCCTCTGTAGACCTGTTCGACTGGCGGGCAAACTGGTAGGGATCCAGTGTTGGGGGGACGCAGGACTTAAGGTGGGCCAGAAATAATCTTTTGAAGCACTTCATGATTGTGAGGGTGAGTGCAAGTCATTCAGGCTAGACGTGGTCGACTGCTTCTAAGGATCTGATCAGTAGAAAATTAAGTAACAAAATCTAAAAATGGAACGTGGATATGTCTGCCACTCAGAGGAAAGAAAAGCAGTACATTATAAAAATTAAATATAATTATGTGTCCTTGAGAAATGTCTTTAGTAAAGTTGTTGAGCAGCAGAAGCAAGAGAAAATGGATAGATCTGACATTACAATGACAGGAGCAGCATCACAGCTAATAGCAAAAGGGGATTACAGTTATGATTCATGTCCAAAAGCAGCTAGCAGCAAAGTTTTGCAACTGCAGGTATGTTTTGTTTTAGCCTAATAACAAGCTTCTGTTCATCATGATATGTGAAACCTACGTAAATTTTTGGAGAATAGTATTAAATATTTATATTATCTGCCTATCTTTTAGTTGGAAAATCAGGTAGCAAGACTTGCGACGGGAGTGGTGATGGTAGGGGGGGCCTTTGCGGCTAAGGTTCGCACCCATGGGAGAGAAAGCTAAGTTCCGCCACTGCAGTAGAGTCTTGGTGCGATGAAACCAAAGAGAGCGTTTCAACAGAAATCTGAATGTTTGTATCTCTTTTCTGAAATTCTCAGACATTGTGTAACTCCTAAGACTTGAATAAAACAATGTTAAAAGTGTATTACTTCTCATTTTTGACCCAATGCTCTACAATGTCTGAACAGACATTGTAGAAAAGTATGAAAAGTATTTACTACGAACCGACAAACCATGGTACTTACGTGGGTAGAGATGGTCTGAAAACAGCATACTTGGAGAAAACCGGGGAGATCCTCAAAAATGGTGTGGCAAATGATTGGCTATTGGCTGTTATGGAAATTCTTGAACTAATGCACATTTGAGAAATGTCTGCTTTTCTATTAACTGGTATGTAATTCTGGTCTTTGTTTGTGGCACGCGTCTGCATAATATCAGAGGATCATTAGGTACTCTGACCATCTGTTTATCTGCCTAAACCAATAAGGTTATCTGTCCTTTGTTCCTTAGGAATGTGGCCCTTGGGGGAAGTAGGAGCAATTGGCCCCATTGGGTAAACACAACAGTAAACACCTAGGGCAGGAAGCATAAGGTGGGGGGACAGCCCACCCTTTGGGTAAAACCTGGGTGACATAAGACAGCTGGGCAGCATCTTACCAGACCCATTTTAACTGTAATAAATACGGACTGTTCATGTATTTTCCTCAGAGGGTTATTCGGTATGCTTTTGACGCGTCTCTCTATTTGCAAATAAACTGCTAATTATGTCAAGAGAATTTTGTATCTGTACTTAAAGGAACTCCTTTAAGAGTTCCTATCGATGGAATTGCCATCACATGTCCCAGGATACATACAGTATCTCACAAAAGTGAGTACACCCCTCACATTTTGGCAAATATTTGATTATATCTTTTCATGTGACAACACTGAAGAAATGACACTTTGCTACAATGTAAAGTAGTGAGTAAACAGCTTGTGTAACAGTGTAAATTTGCTGTCCCCTCAAAATAACTCAACACACAGCCATTAATGTCTAAACCGCTGGCAACAAAAGTGAGTACACCCCTAAGTGAAAATGTCCACATTGGGCCCAATTAGCCATTTTCCCTCCCCGGTGTCATGTGACTCGTTAGTGTTACAAGGTCTCAGGTGTGAATGGGGAGCAGATGTGTTATATTTGGTGTTATCGCTCTCACACTCCCTCATACTGGTCACTAGAAGTTCAACATGGCACCTCATGGCAAAGAACTGTCTGAGGATCTGAAAAAAAGAATTGTTGCTCAACATAAAGATGGCCTAGGCTATAAGAAGATTGCCAATACCCTGAAATTGAGCTGCAGCACGTTGGCCAAGACCATATAGCAGTTTAACAGGACAGGTTCCCCTCAGAACAGGCCTCGCCATGGTCGACCAAAGAAGTTGAGTGCACGTGCTCAGCGTCATATCCAGAGGTTGTCTTTGGGAAACAGACGTATGAGTACTGCCAGCATTGCTGCAGAGGTTGAAGGGGTGGGGGGTCAGCCTGTCAGTGCTCAGACCATACGCCGCACACTGCATCAAATTGGTCTGCATGGCTGTCGTCCCAGAAGGAAGCCTCTTCTAAAGATGCTGCACAAGAAAGCCTGCAAACAGTTTGCTGAAGACAAGCAGACTAAGGACATGGATTACTGGAACCATGTCCTGTGGTCTGATGAGACCAAGATAAAATTATTTGGTTCAGATGGTGTCAAGCGTGTGTGGCGGCAACCAGGTGAGGAGTACAAATACAAGTGTGTCTTGCCTACAGTCAAGCATGGTGGTGGGAGTGTTGTGGTCTGGGGCTGCATGAGTGCTGCTGGCACTGGGGAGCTACAGTTCACAGAGGGAACCATGAATGCCAACATGTACTGTCACATACTGAAGCAGAGCATGATCCCCTCCCTTCGGAGACTGGGCCGCAGGGCAGTATTCCAACATGATAACGACCCCAAACACAACTCCAAGACGACCACTGCCTTGCTAAAGAAGCTGAGGGTAAAGGTGATGGTCTGGCCAAGCATGTCTCCAGACCTAAACCCTATTAAGCATCTGTGGGGCATCCTCAAACGGAAGGTGGAGAAGAGCAAGGTCTCTAACATCCACCAGCTCCGTGATGTCGTCATGGAGGAGTGGAAGAGGACTCCAGTGGCAACCTGTGAAGCTCTGGTGAACTCCATGCCCAAGAGGGTTAAGGCAGTGCTGGAAAATAATGGTGACCACACAAAATATTGACACTTTGGGCCCAATTTGGACATTTTCACTTAGGGGTGTACTCACTTCCGTTGCCAGCGGTTTAGACATTAATGGCTGTGTGTTGAGTTATTTTGAGGGGACAGCAAATTTATACTGTTATACAAGCTGTACACTCACTACTTTACATTGTAGCAAAGTGTCATTTCTTCAGTGTTGTCACATGAAAAGAATTAATGAAATATTTGCAAAAATGTGAGGGGTGTACTCACTTTTGTGAGATACTGTACATGCTACACAGGCCTGTATCTATTAATTTTCGAAGAAATAGAGTTATTGTTCATGATATAAATTCACAATTTCAGATGGATTTGGTCAACATGAGTGCTTATAGTGTGGAAAACGATAACATGAAATGTATGTTAACGGGGGTATTTCAGAAAGCAGGGTTAACATACTCTGAGTTGAAACCACAACTCTGGGTTGACTGACTCTAAGCTGTCTAACTCAGAGTTGACGGTTTCAGAACAGGTAGTAACAATTAGTTCAGTCAACTCTGAGTTGAGTTAACCCAGAGTAAAGCATGTGCACGAGCAGATAAAAAGCCCTCATCAATGGAACGCAGATAACGTGATTCATCGTGGCAACAGGAGAAAAAGATCTTGGACCCCGTACTTCTTCCCAGTGGAGTTAGATATATTAATGAATGCACATGCAGAATATGAGTATATATTCAAGAAAAAAGCAATACAGTATCAGCAGCAGAAGAACGTGAGCTAGCGTGGCAGAAAAATGCTGACAGAGACAATGATTGAGTATTAACTGAAAAAAAAAAAGTTGCATCTCGAGTCTTCCACTCATTAAACATTTATATAATGTGTGCGTGTGGGTGTAATATCAAGTTCAGAGTTTAATTATCAAATGCACCGAATAACACAGAGTCATTCTGAACAGTGACACTCTTGTGACATGGCACACATCAACGTAGTAAGAATTAAGAAATATATAAAGCAAAAATATAGCAATAATATACATAAAAATGTAAACTAGCAGCAATTTTAAAAAGAGTAGGGTTGGAAATATGAACAATATGGGTAGAAGTATTGAATGTGTAATATGCCTATGAATGGTACATACAAAAGAATATTCTAACGTACATTAAATGTACATAGAAAGACATTGATTTTTTTATCTAGTATCCAATCATTACATTATGTAAGGATAGGGCGATGGGGTGAAGATGGTAGCCCACCAATAATTTGAATTGAATTAATTGAACTGACAGTTAATGTAATCCGCTGAAACTCTACTGAAAGTCTATTAAAAGCATGTTATGAAAGCTGTTATGAAAATTGTGTTTGTGTGTACAGAGATTTACAATGTGTGTTTATAGCAGCACTTGACTTGGGATGAAATAAGCGCAGGAATTGACAAATCGCATATTAGACTGTGTTCATCTTTTGTAGCCTAGGCCCAGTCCTTACTTGTTACTAAAAAAGGAACCGTGAAGGGCTGTTAGCCTAAAATTATTAGTCTCCAATATGAAAGACTCTGCTGCCTAGATTTTCCAATTGTTTTATCAGTGGAGTTGGATCTATACCCCACATTTTGCGTCAGCTTGGATGATTGCCTACCGGTAGGCAAACAGCTAGAATGGCAGGTTAGAGACCACCACAAAAAGTGAAATCAAAAAGGGAAAAATGAATTATAGCCTTGCAAATGCATAGAGCTGGCCTAAAAGTAATGTGCAATGATATTGTATTGTTGAATTTTCACCCGCAGGTCCCCAGCAGTTTGTTGAACCCACACTGTGCCATCGCTTGCGGGCTCTTGCAATGAGTCACAAGCAGACTCGATTTCAGACTCTGACTCTGAATCAGATTCAATTTGAATGTCACCTCCACCCTCGTCCTCATTCTCCAGCTCAATATCCACATGGTTTGTCCTCCCATTCCAATTTGTCAATATTTTGTGGAATGTCTACAACTTGCTGAGCCTTATATTGTACCCTTCAAGATATTATAAGGAAATACACTACCGACCAAACCGTGCAACGCTCTTACAGTGAACTCCAGCCACACACTCGTTACTTTATAGCACTAAACGATAAAGACATTTTACTGTGAATACAATTTTCATAACAGCTCCACCCATTCAGTTGCTCAATATAATTGTCAATTTCTCTCTGTGGTTTTGATAGGCCATTATAGCCCTTTGAATAGCAAATTATTGTTGGCTTCTTTGCCCCATCGCCTTACACAATATGTTAATTTGCTTAAACAAATAATCACAATAGAAAATCACCCTATAGAACAGCTACCGCACATGTTTTAAATAAACATATAATAGCCTACATTTAAACAGCAATAAAACACAAACGCTATGTTTTTATTTAAATAAGAAAATGTAGCCTAAAGACTAAAAATGTATTTTCCTCATTGACACTGGCAAACAGTCTAAAGAAAAAAAAAACGTGTGGAACGGGTGTAATTGGCTTGATATATTTTTCTTGATAAATTGTTTTATTGGAATAAAAGTTACAATCATTTTAAAGGGCAATACCTTTTACCAATTTTACCTGAAAAACACCAAAAGTCTGCACTGAGTGTGGACAGAGCTATTTTTGTGGCATGGTAGGAGCTTGGGGCTACAGCCAATTGACTATTAGTTTGCAGATATGGAACTTGAAGCATGTCAAATATTCCATTATATCTGAGATGTTGATAAGGGTTGGACTGTAATTAAAGATATCATATTTCAAAGCATGTTTTCCGCTAGAAAATAAATCAGTGTGAGGACTTTTTGGGGTGAAACAAAAGTTTGTAGCTACAACATATTCTAAAATATTTTAAGGGTACCCATAACATTTATTTCACTTACACACTGCTTTTTAGGCCTCTCTCTATATGCACTTACTACATGATATTGTAAACATGTTACTTTAATGCCATCTATATGCATTTGCAAGGCTATAATTTGCCTTTCACTTTTTGGTTTCACTTTGCGGTGGTCCCTAACCTGCCATAGCAGTGCAATTATCAGAGGAGATGTTGTTTAGGGGTTTTTCACATAAGTCAAAATCAAAGCCAAATTGTTTGAGATATCAACTTTTCTTATATAACTTTTAAAGACAATTGTCCAATGATCCTTCACACCAATTGTCATCCAAATCCGTTCAGTGGTCTCGGAGGAGATATCGTTAACGAGTTTTTCACAGAAGTCAAAATGGAGGCCATATTGTTTGAGAGATCAGCTTTTCTTATATAACTTTTAAAGACAATGGCCCTCATTCATGAAACGTGTGTACGATCAAATTTGATCCTAAAATGATTGTATGATCATTTTATGATCGTATTATCATTTTTATGATCGTATGATCATTTTACCGACAGAGCTGGTATTCAACAATATCATCTTTGTCGTATCCTTACGATCAAATTAACGTCTGGTTGGAGACCGTGTAAACCAACATCAAAAAAATACGATCATGCTTGATTTGCAATAAGACCAACATTATCACAAAAAACAACAATCGTAACAGCCTCAGTAACAACAACCACAATTCTAATTAAAGTTGCAGCATTTAGCGCCTTTCAGCATTGAAGCTACTACTAGCCAGAATGCACATTTTTTTTTAACTTATATCCATTGATGCAAGCAATACGTCATCTATGGTTTTTCCTTTCCTATAGTGCCCCCATGTGGCCAACTTGAAACATCATTCACACAAAGTAAATCTCAACCCTGATCATGTGTACCAAATGTAATGTTACTGAGTGAAAATGAACAAAAGACATTGTGTAATGGCTATTATGCCACCACTCTTTGGCCAAAATGAATTTACTTGCATGTTACATTGCAATAGTTTTCAGGACATTTACCTCAACCTGTATTATAATACTATTCTCTGCATCAGATAAATATGGATACTTATACCTATACTTAAATATGCATACACTATCAGAGCAGTACAGCACCTTAAGCACCAAACAATGTAACTAGCAAGTTGGTTGAATTTTTCAGAATGTAATAAATGTAGACTAATTGTATGGTAAATATAACTGAATTGAAGTTTTGTCTTTCCCAGGGCAGAGCATATTAATGAATTCAACTTTTGCTTGTTGAAAGATAATGATGGGGTCAGAACAGAATCATTATCATTTTCAAATGTATGTTTACTTAAGTATGTGTATTAACATCAATGATTGAGCAATAAAACCAATACCTTTCCAGGTTTTCATTTATTTGGAAAATACCCTCCCTATTCTTACTGTAAAAATATGTTGACTTTGGTAAGGAATGGGCACATTGCCTACGTGCCCATGTTTTGTTATTAAATTCCAACTCAGATTTTGTTTTAATTTAACTATCATGTCTACAGTTTAAAGGTGCAATTGATAAGTTTTGTCCTCAGTCATAAGTGGAATTGTAGAAAAAAATGAAAACAGAGAAATTACTTTGCTACATGAGCATAGATTAGCTACTGAGGCTTGAAAGCATGACACCATCTCTAAAAGGTGAAATTATTATTAGCTAAACCGTTTGTTATAATGTTCATGTCACCAGAATGATTTTAGATGGACTAACGTTTGCTTAAACTAAGGTTAGTTAAACATATTTTCATTGTTACTAGCTAGCTAACATCGTTAGCATTAATCGCTAACATTAGTATTTATCGCTAACTTTAGCATCGTTAGCTATTTTTTAGTGACTCTGCTAGTTAGTTTTTTTTATGAAATAATCATGGAAACTTTGCATTCCACTAAATATTTGCCTATAGTAGCAAGTCATTGTACTAATGAAAACAGTGGATTATCTTAACTTACTTAAGCTCTAACCATTTCTCAGTGTGCTCCACCTTACAACATTCTCTAACTTGTGTAAAGAATTATTGAAATAGTAACTTTGTTTCATTTATAATGTCCCCCACATAGTTTTTCCTTTGAAAATGTAGCCTACACAATACAAACTATAGACACACTGCAGACCTATATTTTGAAGGCAACATATGAAAATCGTAAGTCTTATTGTTGCTGCCAAATGTATATAACGTTTCTCCGCAGACGTTAATTTTGAAGGTAAAATACGAAAACCGGAGGTCTTATATTGTTGCAGACGAATCTCTAATGTACAGTCTTATTGTTGCTAACCACCCCATATTCATAGTGACAGTGGAATGAAGTGATTTAACAAGAGGCTTACAAATCACTAATTATAGAAACATGAATACATGGTGAATGAAACCATCAAGGATCTACAGTACCATTATGCAGTACGACAGGACGTTGCAACACAAACAGACATCACAAACCCCAAATCAATAACATTACAGGCACCAAAAAAAACAAGAATGTACTCACAACAACAATGTTCCTTCGACGCTGTAAGCCATGTGTACTTTTCGTAGTTGATCTATTGAAAGTGCCACACAAATCCTTTCCCTGACTGGGATCCCTTACAAAAAAGTCCCATAGGAATCCTGCAGGATGTCCTACAGGATTTTGGGGCCACTTTACTGTAGGAAAAAAATCCTGAAGGAATCATGCATATAACACTCAAAATATCCAGCAGAATATTTTCACTAAGACTATCTGCAGGATTTAAAGGGGCATTACAGCAAAATGGTCCTGTAATCCTGTGAAATATCCTTTAGTTCTGGTTCCTGGAGGTAAAAAAAAAAGTCAAGGCAATTTTTATGTACAACCTACTTCCTCAAAGAGAATTTCCTGTACATACTTTAAAAAAACACAGAAAGCAGTATACATCAGACTGCATGGCAATTTTATTTTTCACTGCAGCGTCATGACTTTGATTGTCCATTCAAAATCCAGCAGTGCAAAAAAGATGATTCCTAGGAGAATCACCTGCATGGCTGTCCAGTGTTGACTGTTGTCTCTAGGCTCAATCTCAGGGGAGGACAAGGGAGAGATAAAAAGGGCAGAGTTTATAGAATATAATAGCCCAAACTGTGTATGTGTGTGTTACCTTTGCATCATGGCCTCGTGTGGTTGTCAGTCTCAATGTTGCTCATAGTCTTGGTCTAAACTGGGGAGGAAATGAGAGGGGCAGAGTTCATAGAATATAAACTGTTTATTTTACATTTGCTTAATTATCTGTTATGGTAGGAATTGTTTCACTTAGAGTAGAGAGATAAGAGGGGCAGATGTAGAAGTATGCAAGCTGTGTGTGTATAAGTATGAATGTGTTAAAGGAGCAAATGTAACAGTATGGAAGCTGTGTGTATAAGTATGTATGTTTTAGAGGGGCAGATGTAATAGTATGGAAGTTGTGTATGTATATATGTATTTATGTATGTGTGTTAGCTTCTCTTCATAGCATCTTGTGGTAGTCAGCCGCACTTTTGTTTATAGGCTCGGTCTGAATAAGGGAGGAGAGGATATAGATGAGAAAGTCAGAATTCATAGGATATAAACTGTGAGTGTCTGTGTCTAGTTGTTAGCTTCTCTTCATGTTCTCTAACGGTAGTCAGTGTTCACACTTGTTTTCAAATAGTTCTTATTAGGCATTAAAGGCCAGACATTATACTATATTACTAATAGGCTGTCAACTGTTTGAAAAGGGTAATGGGTAAACAAAATGAAGTAATGTTACAAAAGTAAACAAATTACATTATTTTGGCGATTATTTTAACTTGTCTTTGTTCTATAGAATTCTGGGAGCTGATACACAGCAACAGACAAATAGGCTAACATTGATGTCATGGCAATGACAATTCATATAACAGACACCAGTGTAGCTCGAACACATTAGAGAAAGCCAATCTCTAATAACATTACTAGGTCAAAAAGTGCAAAACATGCCACTGCTTTCTATAACATTGGCTAGAGAACTCACGTCCATCCACTCAACGTCCACAATTTGTCCCAAGTGGAACTCGTTTCAAAATTTGTTTTACTTGTATCATCAAATTTGGTTGTCCTGCCACTCTATTAACACCCATGTCTGTGGATGAAACATCGAGAAATCATTATGGGTTGTAAATACCTGAGACCGCTGAGAGTAATTCTGCTGTTTAATGCAAGTAAATGGTTTACGGTATGTTAACTAATGTATTGTTTGATAACAAACATTAGTAACATTACTAGCTAGCTAGCTACTACAGCAGCCACTAGCACTACTCGGCCAACGTTAGTTTGCTACGTCTTCAAGATACGCTAGACAATTACATACACCAGCTAACGTTAAATTAAACAAAACGAATACTTTCTGGACTATCTGGACACTGTTTATGTACAATACTTTAGCGTTATAGCTGGGAAAGAACATACTTAAAAGCTAAAGATAGAAAGGTACCTGACGTTATCCGCTTGACTTGAGATACCTGTGTGACTATTGGAAATGTTTCGCTCGGTCTCGTCAAGTCGCGTGACCCATAAAACACAAATACGCGCAAGCAACACCTGCACTCAAAATGATAAGCAGCCAGTGTGCTTTTGGGAAGATCTGTTAGGCTTGCTGTAACGAGAGAATACTGCAGTACATGTTTGCAAGGTCATAATAAGGCACATAAGAGCTGAAAAGATGAGGCAGTATAATTCTCCCAGAGCTTAATTCATTTATTGTATTTCACCAATAGAAAATAACATGACAAAACATTTATGGTATTGTGCCTAATTAATGAACAGATGACAGGAATTTGCATATTTACATATCCTGCAGAATTATCAAAATCTTAAGGTTTTAGTCCTGCAGTTATTGTCATATCCTGCAGGTATATTAAAATTGTGTAAGTTGCAATTTGAAATCCTGCAGGAATCACCATATCCTGCAGGAATAAAAAATCCTGCAGGATTCCTGCATGAATTGCCATGGTTGTGCAGGATTCTAAACATTTCTGCAGAATAAGTCATACACAAGCAGGAGCATCAGGGAGATTTCTTGCAGGATTTTGGCAATCCTTCAGGATTCCTGCAGGACACCTGCACAGTTCCTTCACAACTGATGAAATCCTGCAGGATTCCTGCGGGAGCTTTTTGTAAGGGTTAAAAAAGGCTTTGCCAGTAAATCCACCACCAAATAATTTCTTCTCCATTGTGCATTAAAAAACAACAGGGCTAAGTAAAAATCCAAACAAAAAATCTAAAGGAAAGTAATAGATCTAAAAATCTAAACATCACGAAATAAAGTTAAAATAAATCTTAGATGTCCAATCCTTCATTACGTACTAACTAGTTTTACTTCAGTCAGGCATCTGGCTCTCCGATCAAACCACCTGAAAAATGCACACGTAGGAAACTAGGCAAGCTAGAAGGCAGCTGCGTGTCAAAGAATACAATCAACATGGGAAACTCGAAATCTGATTGGTTGGAGAATATGACAATCAACAACATCCTCCCCATTTGCTTCAACAGCAGAAGGGAATCACTCTAAATTCTATAGGCTTGAGGGTAGATTTTCACCAGGAGACAGCACATGTGGAAAATCTGATTGGATAAAAGCTCAGATTTATCAGATTTATTTGCATTGGAAACAGCGCACCTGAGGGAGAGAATAGCAATGAAATTAGGACAATAGACTGATGGGAACTAACTTATATAAAATACATACAGCATTAATGAAAATATATATTAAATTATAAAAATATAATTTTGTGATTCTGACATCGCTAGGACAGCAAAAAAGGCCTCTGGTCAGCAGCAGTTTTGAAATATATCTTCTTGTACCGAATAATAATTTTATCAAGTCGTCAATGTTTTATGATTATTAGCAACATAAAATGTTGACTTTAATTACAATTTCATTAATTACAATTTCTGAAATTTCCGACGTAGTTAAAAAATACGACGCCCGTTTCCCAATTATCATCTACCTTACTATTTTGTTCAATTGCATTATATTTCGTTTTTACTGATGTTGCAAATGACAGATTATAGACTAGAGAGTTTTACCTACCTTACTTGTCTTCCGGTAAAGAAAAAGACTGCTCAACTTGACATTATATGATGTCTGGTCTGTCGCACATGTTGTATTTCACGATTTGCAACTTGGTTGCTAAAGTTTGTTTATCGAACAAAGTCAGATATAGGTGAAAAGATGAGTGATGAGAGGAAATGGGCATGAGAATCTTAACACAACGCACATATGCTGACTAACTCTGAACAAAGGACAATAGATAGGATGTGATGCCCGTTACAGATGGGCCCCACACATCCTGTCCATACCTCCTGCTAGGAGTTGTCTACGTGACTGTCATAGGCTCTATGGATAGGCCCATTGACCATAGGTTGGAACATACCATACAAGGGTCTTTTGTAGGATAAACCATTCTTATTGGAGGATATTGGACTGTGTATGACCACTGACCACCTCCTATGTGTCCTGGCATAAAAGACTGTGTTAACTTTGTAATTATTGGAGAACATGTAAGAACTATGGAAGGTCAACATCGTAGACTCATGCTGAATAAAGATTGCTCTCCCCTGACTTCCGGTTGCATTAATTTTGTTCATGGATCAAAAATGGACAGAATCTAACAGCATGGTGCCGTGACTGCGGATAGATGGATTTGCGCTCTGAATGGTGAGTCAAACCACTCTAAAAGAACAAGTCAGTTCAAAGAGCATGAGTATCCAGATTAACACATCTGGAACCAGAAGACCTAGAAACGTTGTTTTTTAGGCAGCAGAACCCTGTGGTAAGGACACGCAAGACTTAGTTGACACTGACACAGCGCCAAATACTCCTGTTTCGTAGTCCTAGTTATCTTGACACATCTTACGAATGTTGCCAATTCCAGGCCAATCGTGAGAACTACAGTCTTTAATTACTCAGCACTCCAAAGCCGGTTTATGTCGCGACTTTTCACGAAGAGGAACCGCAAAGGAACTATTAACAGTCAAGAACAGTTAGAATCCTGACTGGCAACAGCTCCAGCATGGGACATTCTTCTACTCTTCCCTACTTTTAAGGAAACCCCACCACTGGGCATTAGGACATATCGCGACACACTGGCCTCACAATTGTTACAACACCCCCTGCTTTCAGATATTAACATATTAATGGAGGAGAGATTGTGACTGGCGATGATTCCAGACCTTGACTTTTAACGAGTGTCCACCAGTAAAGACATTAGGATATTTTGCAACTTTTACCCCCGTAAACCCCCACCC
>JACXGI010002519.1:11331-31749 GCA_016801175.1 Esox masquinongy | reverse complement strand
CTATAAAGTATACAATTTAACAGGGTTACAAGAAAGTATATTACGTATATTAATTCAAATCAAATAAATATTGGGACACATTAGCAATGTAACAGCAACAGCAATGTAATTAAAGATAGTGCAAATAGTTACGTTTAAAGTGGAAATGCTTGCTTGCAGGTTCCCACACAGCAATACAATAGAAAGCTCAAAAGGACACTGGCGGCCAGAAGTTTGGAATAATGCACAGATTTTGAGGAGTAACAATAGAAAATAAATTGTCGATGTGAATAAAACCGTTACGCAATACTGACCTCACAGCAATGCACCAATAGAAAGGCTAAAAACAAATAGCAAAACATTTTAAGTAATGGATAACTAAATAACTACACCCTAATAAAGATACTAAAAACTATATAAAGTAGAGTGTCTGGTAGCAGCAATTGAGATTTGAGTGTGTGTGTGTAAATCAGTCCAGTTCAAGTGACCTTCGCTGGTCAGCTAATTTGATCAGGAAACCAAGAATCCAGTGTCCATTCCAGACATGTCCTCAGTTGCCTGGTAAACCACAGCTTCTCTTTTCTTTAAATGTTCTGAGAAATCAGGTGCCCAGGGTAGGGCTGCGGTGGTCATTTTGGCGACGCCTCTCCTCCCCATAAGAGCGGTTGGCTCTCCTTCGTTCGTCAGCTGATTTGATCAGGTACTCAAACTTAGCAGAGTGCCAGCTAGGAGAGGAAACCAAAAATCCACCGGGGTCAGTCTCCATATCAGACATCATGTCATCAGTTGCCCCGGCAAACTGCAACTTCTCTTCAACCAAGAGTTCTTTCAGCCAACTAGCCAAAGCCTGTGAAAGTACAGTAGACAATAAATTGACAATGTCAAAATGGTAAAATGTCAAACTGTAAAAATCTAGAGCGGTCCAAACATTACAGCAAGTCATACGCTTCACATTTAAGGAAGCTACAGATGTTAGGATAAATTCAAATACATATTAAAATTATGAAGATAAAACAGCGACATAAGTTTTTTATTCGTAAAATATGTTGCACACTTGTAAAAAAGATCTCCAAACTAGTACTTAGTTATATAAAAAATGTGCATACTTGTAACCAACGTAAAATTTGGAATCATTAATAACACATGCCAATCTAAAACACGGACACCCAGAGTTTTGTTACTAAAATCTTGCTAGAACAATGATGAAATTATTTTTATTTGTAAATCACATCTGCGGTAGTAAGTTTCACAGCGTTTGCAAGCGGATATACCCATTAGGACTGTGATTGGCAGGCCATACCTTTTTCTTCCAATGAACTGAATGCATCGTGAACGTAACATTTTCACCTTTTAACCAATCTGAGTAGATTCTGGAACATGCAGTGCCAGAGTTTGAACTGGTTGCAACTCATAGTGATGCAGAGGAAGAAAAAACATGGCTAAGCACAGTCGGCTTCTCGTACCACAGTTTTTGATGGGATAACAAACCTTCTAGATTATTTTTCCACCTAGCTAGATCAATGCAGAAAGTTTTACTGAAGTCTACTAGCTAAATTACTAAAATGTAAATCTAGCAACTAGCAAGGAATTTACATGGCTACTTAAAGTTTTGCCTTTGATATGGATATGTATTTACCACGAGAATAATAGGAATTCACTTCGCACGATTCATATTTTGTATTAGACTAGTTTGGGCGTATATATACCCGTTGAATATGGTTCACGTCGTAACATGTAGTTTTTGTTTATCACTTAAAGTGCTTACATTTGTTCTACACATTTGTTTTATCTGCTAGGGCTGTCATCACTGGTTTTTTTTTTACTTTATAGGAATTTCTGCTCCAAAGAACAGGGTACAGTTTCAGCATGAAAAATCATATGCAAAATGTCAATTCCTAGCTAATTACTATTTTTTCATCGTAGTAATTTAGCATGTTATTATTCCTATAATGTTTTTTTTTTTTTCAATCAAAACAGTTTTTCGCACTTTTCAAATGCATTGTCGCGTTGAACTAACTGGATAAAAGGTTTGGTATAGTATTAACAACTGAGGTACGAGCGGGTAGGAGAAGCTGACCATGCTGAAAACTGTTTTTCCTCTGCAATACATCACTATGAGTTAAAACACGTGTGTTGCATAATCTACTCAGATTGGTTAAAACATGAAAACGTGACGGACTCACCATGCACTCAGTTCACTGGTCAGAAAAAGCTATGCCGTGCCGATCAGAGTCCTCATGGGTATATCCGCTTGTTAACGCTGTGAAACATACTACTGCAGAATGTGATTTACAAATACAAATCATTTTGTCACAGTTCTAGCGCAATTTTAGTAACAAAACTCTGAGTGTCCGTATTTTACTTTGGCAAGTGTTATTAATGAGTAGCAAGATTCCAAATATCAAGTTAGTTATACTATGCACATTTTTTATACAACTACAAAAGTAATTCCAAGTTTGCATCTTTTTTTTTTACAAATAAAAAACTTTTGTGGCTGTTTTACCTTCATATAAAAAGGGATATACACCCATTTTAGATGTGGCCTTATTTTATTTATTTTGTAAGATAAATTAGTCATCACTTCCAATCAAATATAAAACAAACATTCTCAAAATGTTTTTTCTTTCTACACATTTATAAACAAACCTGTCGCTTGCGGCACTGTGTCCGCTGTTTGATGTCCCTCTTTGCTGCTTTGTCCAGGTTGTCCAAGCAGTATTGTGTAGGTCCCTGACCGCACGCTAGGAAAATGGGGTAAATCCTGGCAATTAGCAAATGATAAAAATTCTAATAAAATTACGAACCGCACAAATCTAAAATAGTAGGTACTGTTGTTAAATGTTCAACTTACAGAAAATATATTTCCTCTTGCTCGAGAAGACCAGGCCCCGGGTCTTCCGTCGAGCAAGCTGTTAGAAATACAGTCAATAGTATGGTTAATTTGCAAGGTATGTATGTGCATAAATATTTCTATATAATGTTTTACTAGGGTTAGTTATCTAGTTACAATGCGCTTAATATTGCTTTCTGTATGTAACAACGATACCCAGCAAGCTAGATAGCTGAAACACAAAACAACTCGTTACCACACGTACTGCTAGCTAATGTACAGACAGTAAGCTCTTAGTCGACTCTTACCTTGATTTGTAGTAACAAAATTACTTGGACTGCCTCGAACTGTTGTCGCGTTTTCAGTATCCATTTCCATGACTTGGCGAGTTGAATAGAAATTGCTGGAATGCATTCTCGACGCTTTACTGAAATGTTAAACTTCGATTACAACCACCAGTAAAACACAACTGCGAAGTAAAATGTTTCCATGAGTTTAAAAAAATGCGGGGTTGTAGTGAACTCCAATCCTCTTCATTTCACTGGTCATTGAAAATCGTCACGCCCTCACTCCTGGTTTTCTTCGCCATATTGGGTTTAGTTTTCCATCACTACGCCCTCCTACTTTCATTCATTTGATTGGCCATCGAAACATATAGTCTGTGCGGTTCAGTTTTGAACCATAATCGGAAAGCAGTGTGTCATCCCCGCTCTTTTATTTAACACCTTAAGCGTAATTTGCTCTAACGGACTTGAGTCCAGTCAAATGAAGGACTTGAGTCAAGTCGCTATAATGTCAAAGCACAAGGCAGATGATCGCCAACAGAGAAACTGGCTAATGTAGCAGTGTGCACAAATTGCAAAGAAATTTGTGGACACAAGCTAAGACAAAAGCAGAGAGGAAATCAGTAGAGACTGAAAAGAGTGAGAATAACCAAGTGACCAGTGTTTCATTTGCAATTACTTCTGATATTATTTGCCTTACCCATAAAAAGCTGTTTGTCTTATCAAATGAGGATAGAGAGGATCTGCATAGGGTTTTCACATTATTATATCCATTGAGAAACCAAACTTTTGCACACCTGTAGATCGACCGGTGCGTTGGAGAAGACTAAAGGTCGATTCAAGTAAACAAAAGAACTCCCACACACAGTCTACGTAACTTGCAATAAGAATTTAATAACAACGTTTCGGTACCAATTTTAGGTTGCCTGCTGAGTGTAAGCTGTTGAAATCTTGGTACTGAAACATTGTTATCAAATTCTTATTGCATGTTACGCAGACTGGGTGCAGGAGTTCTTTTGTTTACAATTATTATATCCAAACAAGAATCTTGCATTTGTTCAACTGACATTGTTTCTTGAACTTTGCAATATAACGTCAAACTTCTTGTGAATCTGAATCCTCAACCAGCCTTTTTATAAAAGCTATTATTTAGTGACTCCTTTGTTATTTTATTTTTCCTTTGTTGTCATGGTAAACAACCACACACTTGTAAACAATAAAAAATATTATTTTGGAACAACTTTGGTTGCACTTTAAAAAATATTTTAAAACCATATAATGTACTAAATATATTTCAGTGTGTTAAAATGGATACATTTATTTGATTTAAATTATATTATATACAAGTATACAACATTTTAAAATAATTGGGTACATTTTCACTCAATGATCTATTTCTATACAACTTTTTGTCCAAAAGTACAACTGTATACTGCTTTTTAACTTTAGGTTGCCTGCTGAGTGTAAACTTTGAAATTAGAATGAGGACAAAAGACAAGTGTTAAGAACTAATTTGCATGTGCAAAGTTTGAGGAGTTTCCAGAAAAGTCAAGAGCTGACTTCTTACGACTGTTTAAAATCGTTTTATATTGCGACTTCTCTGTACTGGCATTTTACCTGTCACCATTACAAAAATCTTTACTTGTATGGACACACTCCGAAACAGGCCTTTTCATGCAGTGTGAAAGATGTGTTCTTAGTCTTAGTCCATGAAATTCCACAGGAGAAGTCCATTTTAGGCCACTTTTTAGTGTGAATCTTCATAAATCATCTAGAAGTCCTTGCTTTGGATAGCAAGTTGACACGTGTGTAGTAATAATTTAAATCTTGTACAAGTAAGGGGAAGTAAAGAAAATGACATCTTTAAGTTAAAAACAACGTGGTACAAATGGGGACTGCAAGCCCTGATGTTGTAATTCAGAAAACTGGCAAAATCATTGGCTGATGACATCAAAAAGAGTTTGAAAACAGATCACTGTCACCAAGAGATAATTCAAAAATATGCTATTGTTCCAAAAGACGATTTTTGGATTTTTTTGATGTACAGAAAATATGGGAAGAAATTCAAAGAATGCCTGATGAATTACAACAAAACACGTTGGTTGTTGATTGTGTTATCAGAAATTCAAAAATGGAATGATAAATTCCTCAAAGATGATCTTGAAAGATCTTTGAAGGAGAAAGAATGTGTTCGGGCGTCAGCTAAACAAATGGCTGAACTGGACAAGTTGAAAAAAGGACTTGAAAAGTTGAAAAAGGAACTGGAAACATTGAAAGCAGGAACAACATCTAAAGACACTCAAAGCCCATTGAAAAGGAAACCAGGATCATGTCACTATTGTGGAATCCCTGGCCATTGGCAGAATGAGTGTCACAAGAAGAACCAAAGGAAAAAGACAGGATGCACAGTTGTAACATGAGGCATTCTGCCCACATGCCGAGCAGCAGCAAGCAAAGATCTCTCATGTATGGAATTCAGGAATCAAAGACAGAGGATTTCCTGGCGATACCTGGAACTGACGTGAGCTTATTTAATCATTGATTAAGAGTTTTAAATGTATTTCCAAAAATGTAGCTGGAACTTATCAAGGAAATCTGATCACTTCCTTTGATAATGACCATGCTTATTCAAGTGAATATTAATTTGAAAGCACTTTGATGGTATATAGCATGTTTTAATAGGCATTTGAAATAGCCTGTTTGGTTCTGTCATGCCTGAACATGTTTTAAGGTATTCAAGGAATAGCCTGTTTTGTTGTGCTTTGTCATGTTCACTATGTAATTTTGAATCAACGTATTTATTGCGTTGATGATAATGTTTAAAACCGTAAGGCCTCAAGGAGGGTCTCACTACAATGTGGGTAGGCTTTAACAGGCCCACCGCATGGTAACCATCTGTTGCTTGCTGAGCTGTTCACTAACACACTAGGGTACATCTGAAACCTAGTGATGAATTAGAAATTGGTACAATTACGATTATCTAATCTGGTAAAATAGTCTCATGGTTTTCTTACAAAAGGTTAAAATATTGTGTTCTCTCTCTCTATGCCTCGTCACAGGACGACTGGTGAGAGGGAAACAATACACAGAGGGTAATCATTTTTTGTAAATCAGTTAAGTAAAACACATGGCTTTCCATGTACACTGAATATGATTCTAATATATGTTATAATTTGGTTTTAAACAAAAGCTTGAGATTATAGTCTCATGTGAAATTATGACAAAAAGTGTGAAAACAGCCAAAAGCGAGTTTATCCCCCACAATGAAATTAAATATTTTATTTTGAATGCTAAATTGGCTTTGGTTAATTAGGAACTTTTTCATTTGTTTGTTTTTTTGTGTTTCTCTTATAACTAAGATGACATTTGTGTTTTTATAGAACAAGTTGGATACTAAAAAGTTGACTGACTAAAATAGTCTCACCCTTGGTTCAGAGAGCAGCACGGGGGGAGGAGTGCTTGAGCCAATCCCCCCACACAATGCCCTGGGATAGCAAGAGTAACATAGGCTTACTTGGGTGGTCATGTCTGTTTTTAGTTTAGTCATAATTTTTATCAATGTTTTGGAATGTCCACAAGAATGTTAAGTTACTGTACAGATATGACAAGCATATTTTTACAAACTGCAAACAATACTAGAGATGGGTAGGACAATAACTCTGAACCTTCACTTAACAAAGGATATCGACTAAGTTGAAAGAATAACATATCTTGGTACAGAAAGTCTGAGGACCATGTCAGATTTTTAATATGTGGAAACTTAAATTTCATATAAATTTTAAACAATCCATTTGGCCTTTATTCATGGCCTACCATAAGTGGGTAAAGCCAAGGGCTCCAGGAAGGGGGGCAGACCCCTAGGATGACCCCAAACAACCTCTACCATTAAATCAGGGTAGCCGATTACTAAGGGTTAAATTGAGTGTTCAGACTGGTCTTAACTGTGATAATTTCCTCAACACAAGCATATTCAGTTTGGGATAATCAAACATTAAGTGCAGGTTAGACATATTTTCCTCTCAATAGCTTTACCATTGAAATTTATAATTTTGAAACCAACTGAAGTGAGGGTTGAGACCAAAAGTCATCCCCCATTGTTGATGATAGAGTAATTTTAATGTCAATAGAACCACTGACGGATGTGGTCTAAATGAAAGTTGGAGAATTTTCCTTAAATATAGAAGGTTAATCAAGATATTGTTTGTCACAAGGTAGTTTGGTTGTTGCCTGTAAAAATGCTAAATTTGTGTGCTGTAGATATGCTAATACAATCACCCTGGTGGTTGCAGAAGGTACACCACTGGAACTTGGGCTGGAGTTTTTCTCTCCTACAGTTCAGTTGAGCAGCTTATCCCCTAGTGGGCAAAACAATTTAGTTAGGCATGTGCCAAGAAACTACAGGATTCTATAAATGCATAATAGCCAATTTAACCCTTGTGTCGCCTTGGCGTTCTGCACACCACCCCAGTGTCCTGCGGGTCAGATCGTCCCTTCTTGTATACACCCACAACTCCATCATGTCAGAAAGACCCGAGGGCAAGGGGAAGGGGCGGGCTAACGGTGGGTCACAGAGACCCTAGGGTAAGGGCACGGTGCAGCTAACGGTGGGTCGCTCCGACCCCGAGACACTCTCACCTAACCGTGGGGCGGGACACATACCCCGTGTCCCGCGGGTCAGATCGTACCTTCTTCTGTAAACCCCCAATCGGCACACATGGGACAGTACGCGTGTGCGCAGCCTCTGCAGACGTATTTCTTACACCTGCTGCACATCGTGTGGGTTTTACAGTCCTTCTTGGGCGGGCAGCTCTGACACCTCTTCCTCTTACTGGCAGAGGCAGGGGCCGGGGCTTCGGGGCCCTCGGGGCGATCACGTGCTCTGGCGCTCTGCGCTGCTTTCACAAGCACCGCGGACGCGTGTGTGTGCGGGATACGCTCCCTTCTTTCGATGAGCGGCGTCACCAGCGCGTTTCCCAGCTGCTCGAGGAACACCCTCCTCTTGTTCCGCTTACGGGTCATCCAGCCGGGGTTGAGCTCCCTCCATATCACAAAGGCGTTGTACGAGGAGACGTCGATGATGTTGTGGAAGACCACCAGGGGCCAGCGGGCCGTCATCCTTCTACAGCTGTACGTCCCGACCACCTTGTCTAGGTTGTCCACACCTCCTTTGTTACAGTTGTAGTCCAGGATGATGGCGGGTTTCCTGTCCTGGCGCTCGCTGACGTCCGTGTCCAGCATGCTCAGCAGTACCACGTTCTTGTTTTTCTTGGGCATGTAGGACACTAGAGTCGCACTCGGCGTGAAGGCGAACCTGGACGAGAAGACCTCTCTGCCCTTGGTCGCGAGCAGCGCGACTGGGAGCTCGGGCTTGTTCTTGCGAACCGTGCCCACCATCGTGATCTCCCTGGCCAGGAGCTGCCGTCCGAGTTCGTAGGAGGTGAAGAAATTGTCGCACGTCACGTTGTGCCCCCTGAGACCCTCGGTCACATCAAGCACTACCCGCATGCCCTGGTTCTTCTCCGGCCCCCCGACGGTCAGCTTCCCGGTGTACACTTGCATCTTCCACGCGTAGCTGGATTTCGCGTCGCAGGCCACCCACGACTTGATCCCGTACTTCGCGGGCTTGCTGGGCATGTACTGGCGGAATGGGCGACGACCTGGGTGGACGAGAGATGATGATGATGATTACGATGAGCATCGGTGTCACTGAAAATAGTCACGGGGTGGGTGGAGTGGGCCTCTAGGTTTTCGTACAGATGTGATTGCGTGTGTGCGTGCGTGTGTGCACCACCTCTGAACGGAACCAGTTGCTCGTCCACCGTCACGTGAGGGCCCGGGTTGTAGAGGTACGGGAGCCGCTCGGCCCACTTGTCCCAGACCTCTCGTATGGCCGCCAGTTTGTCAGTTGTGCGTCTCGCCGGTCGCGACTCGCGGTCGTCGAAGTGCAGCAGTCTCGAGTACATATGAAAGAGTTTCAGAGGCATCGTGGCGCGGAATATCGGCCTTCCGCTCTCTGCGTCCCACAGACTGGAAGCGGCCTCGCCTCGCGACCTGTATATGCCCGCCAGGATCAGCAGCCCCACGTAGGCGCGCAGGTCGATCGCGTCCATCGCCTTCCAGCCGTCTCCGTATTTCCGAGAGCCCTCCAGGTTTGTCATCTCCAGGACCACGGTCTCTATCGCGGTTGTGATGAACAGGTGGAACGTGGAGACTATGTCCCGCGCGTGCGAGACCGCGTGCTCCATGGGGCCCGGGGACATCGTCCCCGCCACGTTAGGTTCCAACCGCCTGCCCTGTTTGGGATACGCAACCGAGGACCACGCAATTGTTCCGTTTTTCGATCGGAACGTCTCTCTCTCGGCCCCGGGTGCGTCTAGGTCCTGGTCTGACGACGAGGCACGGTCGTCTTCGTGCTCCGGGTTGTATTCCTCTCCGTCTTCTTCCTCTGACACGTCCTCCTGTTCCTCCTCATCCTCCTGTTCCTCCTCATCCTCAGGGTAGCCAGGCGGGACATTTGCGAAAAACTGTTCTAGAACATGTTTCGCGGTGCACCTAGCCGCGCCGATCATCGCTTCCGAGCCTCGGACACCGAACGAGCAGCACGCAGGCACGCGCAGCGGACCAATGTTAGTACCTTTTTCTCGCTCTCGGTACAGAGCGGCTGCGGGTTCCCTTTGCGGGTTTGGCGCGCGCGGGCAACTCGCTTGTGTCGGAGAGACCCGAGGGCAAGGGGAGCGGCCAACTCGCTCGTTTCGGAGGCAAGGTGAGCGGCCAACTCGCTCGTGTCAGAGAGACCTGAAGGCAAGGTGAGCGGCCAACTCGGTCGTGTCTGAGAGTCCCGAAGGCAAGGGGAGCGGACAGGTTTGTGTCTGAAACCCGAAGGCAAGGTGAGCGGCCAACTCGGTCGTGTCTGAGAGACCCGAAGGCAAGGGGAGCGGACAGGTTCGTGTCTGAAACCCGAAGGCAAGGTGAGCGGCCAACTCGCTCGTGTCTGAGAGACCCGAAGGCAAGGGGAGCGGACAGGTTCGTGTCTGAGACCCGAAGGCAAGGTGAGCGGTCAACTCGCTCGTGTCTGAGAGACCCGAAGGCAAGGTGAGTGGTCAACTCGTTCATGTCGGAAAGACCCGAAGGGAAGGGAAACACGGGCAACTCCTCGGTCGTGTCAGAGCCCCGGAGGCAAGGGGAGCAGGAACTCGGTCGTGTCAGAACGACCCGAAGGCGATGCAAGCGTGGCAGGCTAACAGTGTGTCAGAGAGACCCGAAGGCAAGGGGAACACGGGCAGACCAACACGTTCGTGTCAGAGACCTGAAGGCAAGGGGAACACAGGCAACTCCTCTCGCTTGTGTCTGAGAGACCCGAAGGCAAGAGGAACACGGGCAACTCCTTGCTCGTGTCGGAAAGTCCCGAGGGCGATGCGAGTGTGGCAGTCTGCTCGTGTGTCGGAAAGCCCCGAAGTCAAGGGGAATACGGGCAACTCCTCATTCATGTCGGTAAGAACCGAAGGCGTGGGGATCGGGCAACTCCTCGCTCGTGTCGGAGAGACCCTAGGGCAAGGGGAACACAGCGCGGGCAGGCTAACGGTGGGTCTCTCTGACCCAGGTGCGAGGCGAGGGATAACGGTGGGTCTCTCTAACCCGGGCCACGCGAGGCAAGGATAATGATGGGTCTCTCTGACCCCGAGGCGACGCGAGGGCTGGACAGGCTGTCCGCGGGTCGTTCAGACCCCGGGATGACGCGAGGGTTAATAGACCTGTGGGAAGGTACTGAAGTGACATAAATTTTAAGAGCTGTTTAGCATTAAAATAAATTTGTCAATGGGTTATATGGTTTATAATTCCTTCGCACAAGCGACTGTGTTGCACATTGATGTCTTTGATTGTTTTTGAATGTTTGTGTTTTTAACATTTCCACTTTGTTGTTTTTGATGAATATACAGTATGCAACTCCATATCGAATGGATTCCAGATCCATCCCTATTACCAATTCTCTATTTTACATATCCGTCCCAAAAAGATGCCCAGTACGGGTTCAGGATGGCGCCTCCTGTGGCCATATTCGCCGTGATTCTGCTTTCACTCATGGAGTCACTTTCCATTGACTTAATGAAGTGAAAGCAGGGGGATGTATGATATGATAACTGATTATGATTGGAAAGAGTTGAGCTTAGGGCTCAAAGCAAATCAAAATTGGTACTTATAAAGAGTTACATGAAAAATCAGTTTTTTCTGTTTGCATAGTTATAATGGAATCTCATTCCACTGCCATGTGCTATCAGGCATAAATATAGCACATTGAATGAAACATCAACCAAGCCAGTTCTGGATGGAAAAGGAAATTTGACATAGACTATTATGGAAACTTGTGTTAATGGGGTGTAAGCTTCACTCTAGGATGGAAATTCTGAGATCCACAAGTTTTCAGGACTGATCTATTGTCTTCATTGTTGGGAGTTGACGGAACAATACCCAGTGGATGAAAGTCTGATGGACTGTTGAAACACACTAATCGTTGTTTTGCAGTTATACTTTCAACAGATCGGGACATCACAACCCCTTTGCTGATGATACATCACGTCGCTGACTGGACACAGACAAATGTCTATTCTGTGAGTACCAGCAACATGTTTAAGAAGGATTTCTACAACCACACTGGTCGAATCTGTTTCAAATCTTCCTGACTACTCACATGGCAAAACGATGCCAGGGTCAGATCACTTGGCTTCACACTCCATTTCTAGATGAACCATCGACAGCGAGATGAGAGGAGAATCCACCTGAAGGACTCCACATACTACAGGTCAGAGTACCACGGGCCAGTTGACTGGAAAGGCCACATAGTCCCATCACAGTGGAAGACACTTTAGTTGTGTTAATCTTGAATTAGTGAAGTGTTGGAAACTCACTGTTCCTTTACACATCTACACTGACTTGTTAGGACAACGAGGCAATTTGCAGGTTCCACATCACACTGACTGCAATAACTGATATTGGAACTTTAATTCACTGATACAAGACAGAGAAGACTGAAGACTAGAACTACAGGACATTTGATGGGAATCTAGGGTCATTCCTAACAATCAATAGTTTTCCTAAATTGACTGGTATTTTGATCTCTTATGTACGTATGTTCATTCCTCACAAGGCAGGTAGTCGACTACATATGATCAATACCCAAACATTGGTCAATGATACTTGTTTTTTTGTGAAGTTGCTTAATAGTCATAATTACAACAACTATCCTGATATGTTTAATAGTGCCATATTCCTTTTCAAAGGTAGAAACTGTCACTAGTACATTCATTGGAGTTAATTGTTGTGTTACGTTCAGGATATGTTGGGTCGTTAGTATGATGTTGATGCATGACTCATGATATGAACAAGGGGGG
The DNA here is from genome assembly GCA_016801175.1 of Esox masquinongy. Classification (NCBI taxonomy): domain Eukaryota; kingdom Metazoa; phylum Chordata; class Actinopteri; order Esociformes; family Esocidae; genus Esox; species Esox masquinongy. Next base: position 19,270 of record JACXGI010002519.1, on the reverse strand, counting down.
ACTTTGATTGTTTAAAGGGTTTATTGGGAATGAATTATGCATTTCATTAATATGTCATGTTAGGTCTGTTTCTGTTAGGCACGGGTTAGAATGATAGTAGCCTGAGACTTGATGTGTATGGTAAAGATCGATCACGATGGTCACTACGACTGCAATGTCACAGTGCTATGTGTCAAGGCAAGCTGTGTCCATTGCATTTTATTTCCATTTCATTTAAGGAATAATAAAGCGTCATAGGCCAGATAATCCTTTTTATTATTTATCTTTATTGTTTTTTAACTGAAGTGTTTGGACCTTTTCAGTTCATTAGGGATTGGATTGTACTTTTATTTTGCTAGTTTTATCAACATGTAATGATTATTTGTTACATGTATGAAGGGGGGGCTGAGAGGAAATGGGCATGAGAAACTTAACACAACGCATATGTGCTGACTAACTCTGAACAAAGGACAATAAATAGGACGTGATGCCCGTTACAGATGGACCCCATACCTCCTGCTAGGAGTTGTCCACGTGACTGTCATAGGCTCTATGGATAGGCCCATTGACCATAGGTTGGAACAAACCATTCTTATTGGAGGATATTGGACTGTGTATGACCACTGACCACCTCCTATGTGTCCTGGCATAAAAGACTGTGTTAACTTTGTAATTATTGGAGAACACGTAAGAACTATGGAAGGTCAACATCGTAGACTCATGCTGAATAAAGATGGCTCTCCCCTGACTTCCGGTTGCATTAATTTTGTTCATGGATCAAAAATGGACAGAATCTAACAGTGACTAAGAGACTGGAAGAAAATCAATATCTGAACTTCCGGTCATATTGGTGAATCGTCTTTTTCAACCATCTTTGGTCGCAGAGATCTTTGGTCCTAGAATCCAGTGCAATAAATACAAAAATGGCTGCACCCATAGACAGTAATTAGCCAAACAAGCTCAAGGTAACCTTCACGGTGTTTTTCACTGATCGTATTTGTCCATTAGTAAATATGCAAGAATCGGAATTCATTATTTTTCACAATATTTAGTGAAATTTTTAATACTCACGTAAATAAAGGCATTATTAATACACAAACCATTGTCTGATAGTTAGCATGTTTTATTGATACAAAAAGTGGAGTGATACTCAAGAAAATAACATTTTAGAAGGTTGCTCAATAATTATTCAGTATACTGTTTAACAGTACTACTGCCCTTAACAGTTTGAAAATATAATTTTAACCAGTCGAAATCAGAATACTGCTCCATATCTAATAAGCAATATGGTGTTTATGGGCTGCTGTGGTGGCAATGTTTGTTGTGTCAGAACATACAATTCTGGAATTGTCAGTGCATACTGAAATAATGTGTATTAAGAAATCACGCTGAGGTGCCTTCAGTGATATTTTAAAACTTACACGTGAAATTGTTTAAATCTGTCACTTCATGCTAAAGAAGTAGCGTTTGAAGCGCCTTTCACAAATTCAGAATTGATGAAAAAACATTACACCTGACTTAATGCAGTATTACACCTTAAGCACCAAACAATGTAACTAGGTAATTGCTTGAAATTTTCAGAATGCAATAAATGTAGCTTAATTGTATGGTAAATATAACTGAATGGATGTTTATCAGTCTTCCCCAGCGCAGAGCATATTAATGAATTCACATTTTGCTTGTTGTATGATAATGATGGGGACAGAAGAGATAATCATAATTTTCAAAGGTATGTTTACTGAAGTATGTGCATTAGCATCATTGATTGAGCAAACTATTTCTTTTAGAATTGTTTAATTTTGATGATCAAAAGACTCTTACAGGTGGCAACAATAAAACCAATAACTTTCCAGATATTCATTTATTTGGAAAAGGCCCTCCTTATTCTTACTGTAAAAATATGTTGACTTTGGTAGGGTATGGGCATATAGCCTGTGTTATTCTTAAATTGCAACTCAGATTTCATTTTAATTTAATGGCCATGTCTACAATTTAAAGGTGCAATTGACAAGTTTAGCACTCAGTTAGACGTGGAGTTGTAGAAACCAATGAAAACAGAGAAATTAACTACTGACAATGGATTATCTACTGAGGCTTAAACACATAACACCCTCTCTACCAAAGGCAAATTTTTAATAGCTAAATCACTAGCTATAATGTTCATGTCACCAGAATGATTTAAGGTGAACTAATGCTAGTTTTGAGTGAGCCTATTATTTATTTTTGATGAAATAATCATGGCAACGTTGCATCCCACTAAACATTTGCTTATATTAGCAAGTCATTGTACAAATGAAAACAGAGAATTAGCTTAGCTACATGAGCATAGATTAGCTACAAAGGCTTGAAAGCATGACACCATCTCTAAATGGTCAAATTATTATTAGCTAAACCATGTTATATTGTTCATGTCACCAGAATGATTTTAGATGGACTAACATTAGATTAAACTGAGATTAGTTAAATATATTTCCATTAGCTAACATTACTAGCTAGCTAACATCGATAGCATTTAACGCTAACATTAGCCATTTTTTGACTTTGCTAGGTAGTTTTTTATAAATTAAATAATCATGACAACGTTGCATTCCACTAAATATTTGCCTATAGTAGCAAGTCATTGTATAAAAAAACTGTGGATTATTAGCTACTGAGCTTAGATTAGCTAGTGAGGCTGGAAAACATAACACCATATCTAAAAGGCAAATTATTAATAGCTAAACTGTCTCTTATAATGTTCACATCATCAGAATAATTTTAGATGGAGTAACTAGCCAGACTCCTAAAAAAAGCCACTAGCTGCTAACTAATGATGCAATATGAATTCCATGTACAGTATAGTGTGTGGCATTGAGGGTTAAAGAGGGACAACAATATATTGTTTTGCTGGATGTTGCACAATGCCCCATGATTTCACATTATATTTGTAATTTTACAAACTCTCCTGAGTATTTCGGACAATACATTCACAGCGGTGCTGAAGAGTTTTTCCGCAAAAAGTATCCAATGTACATTACAGTGGGGGGATGGAAAATAAGGCCTTTGTACGCTGCATTGTTCCAAGCTAAGACTGGCCCCGGGTTAGCTTAGCCTGTGTTCACACAAGAGTTTATTAACCCTGGGCTAAGGCTTAACCCTAGGCTAAGGATTCACACTTGTTTTCCTAAACCCTGTGCTAATGGACAAATACGACACAATACAATTTTACATTCTATGTTAAGCTGCAAATGTTTCGTTCTCTCTGGCATGCAAATAATGTTACAGTAGCCTACATCACTGGCACATGATCAATGTTACGCTACCACAATTTACGACTTCATGACATCGACTGATCAAGAATACCACCTTGTCGGTATTTGCTTCAACTACTTTATCAAAACTATGCAAAGAAAGAGAACAACGTTAGTCAACCTTCATCCTTTCGACTTGTTTGCTAGATTAACATCTAAAGCAAGCTGCAATAACTACTTCACAAAGATTTAGCGGGTATAATGAAACGACAAAAGATCACAGAGTGAAAGGACCAAAACAGACGAGGCTGTTGGTAACGGTGCGCGTCACAAGCGTATGTAAATTAAGTGAAAGGGCAGGTTTTGGGATTGGACAATATACGTTCTATGGTTTTGTTCTTGACTCTGTTTCACACTGGTTATTTTGTCACCATTTTTCTCGGGCTAGCCCTGAAAAGTCGGGGCTAACCTTGCTCCTGAGCACGGCCAGCTAGCCCTAGGTTAAGGGTGGTGCATTCCCACTTCAAAATATGCAAGTGTGAACACTTGCTCAGCCCTGGGCTTAGGAAGCACCTAGCCCAGGGCTTAGCATGCTCTTAGCCCAAGGCTAAGGTGCCGTGTGAACACGTCTAGTGTAGATGGATGTATTACACAATCAAGCTCCAAAGCAAATGAGCACAAGCAAATTAAAAACAATAACATCAAAATAGGATTTTCTTATATTAGATCATGTTCTCTACATTAGCTTACATACGCTCTAACCATTTCTCAGTGTGCTCCACCTTATAATATTCTTTAACCTATATAAAGTATTATTGAAATTGTAATTTTGTTTCATTTATCATTTCCCCCACATAGTTTTTCCTGTGAAAAGGTAGCCTACACAACACAAATTACAGACACACCACAGACCTTTATTTTGATGGCAACATATGAAAATCAGAAGTGTTATTGTTGCTGATTAATCTCTAATGTAGAGTCTTACTGTTGTCTTACTAGTTGTTTTGAATGGATTTATTAATGCAATTCGTTTAATGCCTCCATTACATGACCTGTACACGATCATTTGCATGGATATCGTGGAGGTGGTAACAGCTGGCCACAATCAATGAAGTGCGGTTACTTAATCACAGAATTCGCAAACTCCTCTTCAATTTCGCAGTTCGAAATTGAACCTAAACATTTTCGAACTAGAATCAAAATCGATACACCCCTATATTCGCATGTCAGTGTATTTTCTAAGCTCATATAGCGTAATTTAAATGACAAATAAATCCTCCCCTCTTGAAAGTCATTAGCCCCTGGACAACTTTTGTACATGGCAGCTACATTTATCTACTACCTTGCTGGTTAAAACGAACTATTAGCTGGTTACAGTCCTAACCTGCTTACCTGTCAAGTAAATACAGGTCAGTAACCAAAACAAACGTGTTGGACGGGCATTTGATTTCCAAAGTGGGGCACTTCATCCTACTTACCAGTGACGATTAGTAACTTCAGCATGATGGACGCAAAGCTAATAATTCTAGCATGTATGGCTGCCTAATCCTATGGGCTTTTAGGCTATTGTCATTTGACGTAACCGTCCCATATTCACAGTGACAGTGGAATAAAGCGGTTTAACAAAAGGCTTACAACACTAATAATTACAGAAACATGAATACATGGCAAATTAAACCATCAAGGATGTACAGTACCATGCAGTATGACAGGATGCAGCAACACAAATATACATCGCAAAGCCCAAATCAATGACATTACAGGTACCAAAGAAATAAGAACGTACTCACAACAACAATGTTCCTTCGACGCTGTAAGCCAGGTGTACTTCTACGTAGATGATCGATTGAAAGTGGAACACAAATCCTTTCCCTGACTTTGACAGGGCTGCAAGGTGGGGGGTTGGTTCCTCGCAATTTCCATGTTTACTCAAATAAATCCGCCAACAAATCAATTTCTTCTCCTCCATTGTACGTTAAGAATCAACTGGGCGCAGTACAAATCTAATGCTCAACATAACCTTCATAAAGATGTTTTTCACTGATCGTATTTGTCCATTACTAAATATGCAAGAAACGGAATTCATTATTTTTCACCATCTTTAGTGAAATAGTGAATAATCAGGTAAATAAAGGCATTATTATCACACAAACCATTGTCTGCTTGATAGCATATGTTTTATTGATAAGACAATAAAACATATTCCTGAGTGATCCTCAGGAAAATAACACATCTTAGAAGTTTGCTCAATAAATATTCAGTATACTCTTTAACAGTACTACTGCCCTAAATATTTTCAAAATATAATTTTAACCAGTTGAAATCGGAATACTGCTCCATATCTAATAAGTAACATGGTGTTTATGGGCTGCTGTGGTGGCAATTTTTGTTGTCATAATATACAATTCTGGAATTGTCAGTGCATACTGAAATAATGCATTAAGAAATCACGCTGAGGGGCCTTCAGTGATATTTTAAAATGTACTTGTGAAAAGGTTTAAATCTGTCATTTGATGCTACAGAAGTAGCGTCTGAAGCATTTTTCACAAATTCAGAATGGCTGAAATACCATTACGCACGACATAATGGGTCCCAATTGCAAATATGTTCCTTGGGAGGAGATGGACTTATATACCTCTCTTCAAGATTTTATTTTAAAAATGGTGAGTTGGTGAGCTTGCAAATGTGGGGAACCTCAATAGCGCCACCGTTTGGTTGATAAAAAAAACTTTGCAGACATTTTTTCCGTATGGTCCTTATCAACATACGTACCAAGTAGATTTATTATACCATTGTCCTTGTAGGAGATGTGTCTATATATGTGCAAAACCACGACCCCTCACATGTTCATTGGTCAATAGCATCCATGTTTTTTGACATAATGGTCTGGCTGATAGAACTTTTGAAGACCATGGTCCCTAGATGCCAAATATCAAAGTACGTGAAGATCGGACATTTGGTGCCAGAGGAGTTAATTTTTTAGTGTTTTTTAAAAAATCCAAAATGTCGGAAAATCCATCATGGCGGACTTTATGGGTCCCCATGGCAAAAATGTTCATCATGAGGAGATACACCTATCTACCAATTTTCAAGACTTTAGGTCACAAGGGGAGGGCGTGGTGAGCTTGCAAAAAGTGCAACTTTGGAGGCTTGTGACAGCACCACCATGAGGCCGACATGCATGCCACTGCACCAGAAGTTGCGGTCCTTGCCGGTATAATAATAATAATAATTATGAACCGGAACAAACACGATAGGGTTTCACCAGTGAACTGCTGAAACCCTAATTAAAGCTGCAAGCAGCATTGAGCGGGTTTCAGCAAACAGCACTTGACATCCTTATTGCACCATTTGCGCTGAGAAACACATATGAACGCAGTAGTACCAAATGTGACATGGATTATTTTTTCAAACTGTCCATCATGGTGAACTTTATGGCTTCCAATGGCAAACATTTTGTTTGTGAGATTACCTAACATACCTCTTTTCATACTTCTACTCACACAGTGAGCAATGTGAGCTTGCAAATGTGGCCAACTGAATAGCGCCAATTGTGGTTCATTGGAAATTGCTTGGTCCCATTTGGTCATTTCATGATCGTAAACAAACTTACCAAGTTGAATTATAATATTTTTGGGGTACGAGTTGTGTGCTAATATGTGCAAAACTAGGCCCTGCACATGTTTGTTGGTCAACAGCGGCGAGGTTCTTTCACAAACAGATTTCATTCATATACAGTGGGGCAAAAAAGTATTTAGTCAGCCACCAATTGTGCAAGTTCTCCCACTTAAAAAGATGAGAGAGGCCTGTAATTTTCATCATAGGTACACTTCAAGTATGAGAGACAAAATGAGAAAAAAATCCAGAGAATCACATTGTAGGATTTTTAATGAATTTATTGGTAAATTCCTCGGTAAAATAAGTATTTGGTCACCTACAAACAGGCAAGATTTCTGGCTCTCACAAACCTGTAACTTCTTCTTTAAGAGGCTCCTCTGTCCTTCACTCGTTACCTGTATTAATGGCACCTGTTTGAACTTGTTATCAGTATAAAAGACACCTGTCCACAACCTCAAACAGTCACACTCCGAACTCCACTATGGCCAAGACCAAAGAGCTGTCAAAGGACACCAGAAACAAAATTGTAGGCCTGCACCAGGCTGGGAAGACTGAATCTGCAATAGGTAAGCAGCTTGGTGTGAAGAAATCAACTGTGGGAGCAATTATAAGAAAATGGAAGACATACAAGACCACTGATAATCTCCCTCGATCCGGGGCTCCACGCAAGATCTCACCCCGTGGGGTCAAAATGATCACAAGAACAGTGAGCAAAAATCCCAGAACCACACGGGGGGACCTAGTGAATGACCTGCAGAGAGCTGGGACCAAAGTAACAAAGGCTACCATCAGTAATACACTACGCCGCCAGGGACTCAAATCCTGCAGTGCCAGACGTGTCCCCCTGCTTAAGCCAGTACATGTCCAGGCCCGTCTGAGGTTTGCTAGAGGGCATTTGGATGATCCAGAAGAAGATTGGGAGAATGTCATATGGTCAGATGAAACCAAAATAGAACTTTTTGGTAAAAACTCAACTCGTCGTGTTTGGAGGAGAAAGAATGCTGAGTTGCATCCAAAGAACACCATACCTACTGTGAAGCATGGGGGTGGAAACATCATGCTTTGGGGCTGTTTTTCTGCAAAGGGACCAGGACGACTGATCCGTGTAAAGG
>JACXGI010002519.1:0-11231 GCA_016801175.1 Esox masquinongy | reverse complement strand
TAAAAACCTACAATGTGATTTTCTGGATTTTTTTTTCTCTTTCTCTCATAGTTGAAGTGTACCTATGATGAAAATTACAGGCCTCTCATCTTTTTAAGTGGGAGAACTTGCACAACTGGTGGCTGACTAAATACTTTTTTGCCCCACTGTAAATGTAAAGATCTTCATAGGTACAAGCAAAATATGAAGTAGCATTAAGATCAGTCATTTGGGCCTAGAGGAATTAGGTTTGAGTGTTTTTACATATTCAAAATGATGGAGTTAATGGGTTCCAATGGCACATACGTTCTATGTAAGGAGATGGAGTTCACAACCTTTTTTCAGGGCACTAACTCATGATGCTCACCCGCTTAAGGTTGCATATGTCAAAAAACTCAATAGTGCCACCATGTGATTAAATGAAAAGAGCTTGCAAACATTGTCGTCTAAAGATTGTAAAGTAAAAATAAAATCTGATTAAGCGTGTAGGAATTCTGTGCCTATATGCGCAAAACCACACATCTATACAAGTTCATAGGTCAATAGCGGCCATGTTCTTTGTCTTACTGACCTGGTAATATTCATTTTGAAGACCTTTGATCATAGATGCCATATATTAATTCAAGTGAATCATTTGGTGCCATAGGAGAAGTGTTTTAAGGGTTTTTCACAAATTCAAAATGGCCGAAAAACCATATGTTAATGGATCCCAATTGCAAATATGTTCCCTTTTTTGGCAACGGACTTAACTTCCTCTATTTTTGCATGTCAAAAAACTCAATACTGCCACCGTGTGATTGAATGAAAAGAGCTTGCACACATTGTCGTCTAAAGATTGTGAAGTAAAAATAAAATCTGATTAACAAGGGGTACTCAGTCAGTCAGTCACTCACTCAGTAAAAGACATTCGCTCTTCTTGGCTATGGCTTCACAAAGTTAGCCCTTTATGCTAACTCTAATGGCCAATAGTGTTAATTAACTATTAGGCTGTATCTTCAGAACCGTTCGAGCTACAGACAGGAATCCAACTTTGTTTCACCAGTTTAGCTATCCCCACTTCAAATTATGAAACGTTTATCGATTTTACGTATGCTAATTCGCGTAATTAGCATGAATTAAGTATTATGCTGTATCTTTTGAACCGTTCGAGCTACAGTCACGAAACCAACTTTGTTGTACACGTTTAGGCTATCCCCAGTTCAAATGGTGAAATGTTTATTGATTTTACATATGCTAATTAGCAATAATTACCTATTAGGCTGTATCTTTGGAACCGCTCGAGCTACAGACAGGAAACCAACTTTGTTTCACCGGTTTAGGCTTTCCCTACTTCAAATTAGGAAACGTTGATCGATTTTTCCCATGCTAATTAACGTAATTATGCGTTAATTAACTACTTGGCTGTATCTTTTGAACTGTTAGAGCTACAGACAGGAAATCAACTTTGTTTCACTAGGTTAGCTATCCCCACTTCAAATTATGAAACGTTTATCGATTTCATGTATGCTAATCAGTATAATTAGCATTAATTAACTATTAGGCTGTATCTTTTGAACTGTTCGAGCTACAGACACGAAACCAACTTTGTTGTACACGTTTAGGCTATCTTCAGTTCAAATGATGAAACGTTTATCAATTTTATATATTCTACTTAGTGTAAATAGTGTTGCTTAACTATTAGCTGTATCTTTTGAACTGTTCCATGTCACAGACACAAAACCACTTTGTTTCACATGTTTAAGCTATCCCCACTGCAAATTATGAAACAGTTATCGATTTTATGCATGCTAATTAGCGTAATTAGCGTTAATTAACTATTATGCTGTATCTTTACACCCGTTTGAGCTACAGAAACGAAACTAACTTTGTTTCACCACTTTAGGCTATCCGTACTTCAGATTAGGGAACAATTATCAATTTTACATATGCTTATTAGCATAATTAGCGATAATTACCTACTAGGCTGTATCTTTTGAACCCTTCGAGCTACAGACACAAAATCAACTTTGGTTCACACATTTAGGGTTTCCCCAGTTTGTATATACTCTATATACTTCTACGCTGTATTTCTCTTTGACACATACACAGGCACAAACATCATAGACAGTTGATTGTTGAGTCAGAGGTCTATGACTATTCAAAGATAGTGTGCGTGTACCCTACCAGACCACTTTCCTATACTCACCATATTGGAGGACCCTGTCCATTGTTGCTATGCAACTATATTTGTTATTCTTATTCTTGGTGCATAAAATGCTTAATAACTCAAAAAGTCCATGGTACAAAATTCTATAAACTTGCATACTGTTAAAATAGTCCACGTGTAACAACCATACAGACCCCCGCCCCGATTCAATTAGCTAATTTCAAAATGATGCCATTTCCACCCCGTTTGTCCTACAGTGCTGATTTTCTTTGTACCTGCCTCATTTCTCTTGATGAACAAAAAAGCTTCAAGAACCTATAAAGTCCACCATGATGGATTTTTCTGTACAATAAAAATGTGTCCAAAACTATAAAAATCTTCTTCTCATGAACCGTAAATCTAATTGACTTGTCCTTTGGCATACTGGTGTCTTATTCCTAAAAGATTTAAGGGAGGCATGTATAAGAGAACTTGCAAAATGGCGGACAAAATGGCTGACTACTGTACAATATATGTATGCACAATGTGCATGTGTGCAATTCTTTATTGGAACAATAACCTATGCACTTCATATTCATTGTGCATCCGGATACCACCCCCATATAAGACCATGTGCGTTTGTTGGTTGATATCTCAAAAGACGGCAAAATGGCAGCTGACAGAATTCTGTCCATTTTCAACACAAGATAATGCTAATAAATGCCTTTAAATCTATTTTTCTCCTGAACCGTACATCGGATTTACTTTTTTACCCATGCTAATTAGTGTAGTTAGCGTTAATTATCAATTCGGCTATATCTTATAAACAGTTCAAGCTACAGACAGGAAACCAACTTTGTTTCACCAGTTTAGCTATCCCCACTTCAAATTATGAAACGTTTATCAATTTTACGTATGCTAATTAGCGTTAATTAACTATTAGGCTATATCTTTTGAAAAGCCCTGGACTGGTAATCTGGGCAGAGGCAATTTTGGGGCCGGTATAATTTTTTTTTGCCAATGACCGGCCCATAAAGCAGAGACAACGCCCCATTGGTTCATTTTCTATACTGACACTAGGTTGGCCCAATCACGTCTCTTACTAGACACCAGCCCTCCCCTAAAAATCTGTGGATGAGGGTGTGAAATGGACTACCAAATGCGCTAGTGCAAGGGGTACCGAGATGTTGCAGTCCAAAAGAAGTAAAACTCTAGAGGCGGATGGAGCAGGCGTGTGACAAGGAAGCCGAGGAGGCACAGTGTGAGCGTGACAGGGCCGAGGGACAGAGTGTGCAGGAGCAGAGTAGTTGACGCGGTAAGCATGGAGTAGTTTCATGATTAACAAGGAGAGACTTGCAGGAGTGTGTGTCGCAATGATGGTGATGATTAAATAAATTAATTTAGATGATAATAACATAATATAATCGTTGTTGCTGTCATAAAGTGAAAATACTGCTGGTGGTCACTCAGTCAATGTCAAATAGCGCAGCATAAACTGTTTGGCATTGCTTTTTTAGCTAGCATAGTTCCCTTATGCAGTCGCAACTTCGGCTGACTGTTCTAACGTTAACCCTTTCCAGCCGGAGCCTTCTAATTTCAGAATCCTAATTCCGATGGTTTTTCTCTTATTATCGCTGATGTCAAATCACATATGTGACAGAATTCCTGAATGGGGGCGAATGTCGCATGTCACTACTTTTCAGGAGAGACGTTTTTAAGAAGAAAAACATGTTCTGGGACATTTTGTCTTTTTTACAGAAATGCCTTCTTGAAGATGTGAACTTTCATGTGACTTAATAACAAACTAGTATGCGAAGTGTAAATATGAATTAAAATTAAAGCTACAGATGTCGCTCGTTTAATTCCAGGGCCAAGGGGGTGGTCCGCGATGAGGCATGCCTCAGTATGCCTCGTTATACCGCGGCAAGTTGCAGTGCTGTGCGGCATGGACAAAAACATAAAATAAAAAATAAGAATGGCCACCAGGAGGCATCTATGAGAACGTCGACACCCGCCTGAAACTGCTGTTATTCAAGCCTGCGTCTGTACTAATATGGCCAGAATAAAACATTCAAATCGGAGGAATATTGTCTACTATAATACTATTCATGGATTGCTATGCTGCTGTGTTTGATTCCATGTTATAGGTCTACACATGAATTTCTTCCTTTTCGTTAATTGTAATTATTTAAACCGAAATACAATTATTTGAATGGAAATATAGCTGTTGATTACAACGATTAAGTTAACATTTATGTAGGCTAATTGCAGACTTTTAACAAGTACATTACTTATTGCGTCATTGATGCCACTTTTCTGCACGAATATTTACTGAAGACTGCATCTGTTTTTATCAATAAAAATAAGAAATTACTTTTACCACCAGATTTCTTTGATAAAGTACAATATGCCACAGTAGACCCAAGCGAAAATATAATTCAAGTGTTTAACGTAGCATGTTTACATGAAGAACGTTTAGTTTGATGGGTTTAACGTGTAGCTTGTTTAACAATGTTTCATTAATATTTTCAGAGGTAAATAACGATTGATTTTTTTCTAAAGTTTCTAATAAAATGCCGTTTGAACAGAACATCTAATTCGTTTATTTTCTGTACAATGGCCTAAAGTCGACAAATTACTGTTAATTACTCCACATTAACCCAAAGAGAGAGACGGGTTAGACAAAGCGCCTGTTACAATACTTGTACTCTCACATGCCTAATCAGGTATTAAGTAGGAATACAATGTAAAACAAACGGTAATTAGTCTCTAAATAGTTTTCAGTTGGTGAGTATAGAATTCTGACAATGGAACAATGTAATATATGCTACACCTACTTAGGAAAAGTCATCGAAGGAGGGTGTTCAAAATGGTATGTTCCAAATCAATTGCATTGACAAATAAATAAAAGTTGCATCTAAATTTCAGTATGTTTAAATCAAGTTTAGAATAGTTTTGCAATGCCGCAATGTAGCCTAATTTCGCATCATTATTATTTAATTTGACAAGCGCAGTCTCTTATTTGTCTTATCAAAACAGCCAATATGGCGTTAAAATTCCAGAATTCCGGCCATAGAGATGAGCTACCGCACATATGTTTTAAACAGCTATACTGTGTAATAGCCTACACTTAAACAGCAATAAAACACAAACTCTGTGATCCAACAAATGTTTTTTATTTAAATTAGTCAGCAGAATGAGCTCTTCACAATCTTTGTGAGCTGAGCATATACTCAATTTAAATACTGTATACCAACTGTAGGGCTGTTGCAATTATTAGCTACATAATTGCCTTATCTAAATAATTTGAACCAGATCGCAATTATGTTTATAGGCAACATTGTTTTTGCACAATATTTTGATTCCAAAGTCATGCTTCCAATCTGCCTAAGGGATTTTGAGGTCAATGTTTGAAACGTCTCAAAAAATAGGCTACCACGCGAATGATGTCGGGTTTCCATAGGATGTCTAGCCCACGCGTGCAAAAAAACATTTTTTCCTGCTCTGCGGAAAGTTATAGCCTACTGTTGGCTCAGATCATTTACTGAACTTCGTTTGCTAGCCTTAGTTGCACCATCACTAGATTTTTTTTAAACCGGCCCGGTTATGTCTGCTTCGCCTTCGACATTTCGGAGTCGTATGCTGGAGCTGGTGCCGGAGTGTGCTGCTTTTGATTCTTGCGCCAAGCTTAGTCACATGACTCAGTAATGTCTTATTGTGAGACTGAGCGGAGGCTCACTGTTTTCTTGGCAACAGATCATACAGGTCACACAATATTAGGCTATTTAATATGCTATTAATCTATTTACTTATTCATTTGGCATATTTCCCACCGGACATTTTGGCGGTTGATATTTTCATCTGGCAGAATACACCTGATACTGGCGAAAAGCCTTTGCCATCTCATGTAAACCCTGGAGCACAGTTTTCCTTAGCTGTAGGCCTAGTAATGAGGATTTGGTGTGCATAATGTTGGGAAGTCCTTGGTAATGTGATCAGGAACAGGTGTGCTTAATAGTGGAGACCATGAATGCGGCACGGTGAAAGCGGTGCCAGCAGCAGGGCGGCAGGCTTGATCATGTGTGGCACTGTGACAGTGCAGGCAACTGTAAATCATTCTTTCCTTTATTTATTTTTTTTAAAATGTATTGTGTTTATCAAGCAACCATGCTTTAGGCATTTGTAAGGCTATTCATGCCGATATCCTTTGATCGTAGCAAACTGGTCGACAGTGTCTCCTATTTTACCTTGTACATCATCAAAATGAGATGGAAATGAAAACTAAATTCTAATGGAATTGTTTTGAAATATTTAAGTGTTGTTGTAATTTTCATTTAGTACATTTGTAGGGCCTAATAAACAAATGGAAATATTATTGCCTGTGTTCTTAAAAATAATCCTTCTATGTAGGCTATTCTTTTTTTGAGTGGGACATTTTGTTAGGTAAAGTGGGACACTATATTATGATTAAAATAAACTATTAGACACATAAGAAAAACGTTTTAACCACATGTATTAATGAATTCAGGTGTACAGTAAATATAAAATCCATTATTCAGATTGGAAACATGATTTTGAAATCAAAACATTGTGCAAAAAGATCCTTGTCTATAAAAATAATTGCGATGTGGCTCAAATTATTTTGATCAGGCAATGTAATAATTGCGACAGCCAAGTGGCCAGAGAGTACCCAGGCAGATGCAAATCACTCTTAATGGGCGATACCCCCAGATAAAGGATGACGCTCCCTGTGAATTAACTCAACAATGAGAATGAAGTGTAATGTTGATGACATTGTTGATCGCATGCAGCGCTACAAAATCCGTTTTACCTCTAAACTTAGTATTGCAATCTTATCCATGAAATTCCTTTTTTTGGGAGATAAACAAAATATGAAACATATAATCTGTCTGAATAAGAAATTTCGCTAATTATTTTATAGAACCATGAAGATGATCCAGCTTCCTATATAATTCATCAAAGGTATCACAGTAATGAATTATTAGTGAAACAAAATAAAAAACGATATCCTTGACCAGAGGCGTTGCTAGGATCACAATACATTCCGGGCTTAGCACCCGCCCAACCCCCAACCCCCAGGGAAGACTTCTTTGCCACACATTTTTCATGGACTTGTTGTGATGCCGTGCGTTGTTGTAACCACCGTCTTACCGGTTTTTAATATATTAGGCCTACATTAGTTGGTGACATCTCTCTGGAACCTGAAATATTCCCAAACAACAGAAGATGATTTATTTTCGGCACCAAATCATCCCTAGTCTCTATTTCATTGTCCTCTGGGTTCATTTTCTTAATCGATACTCTTCCTCTCCTTAACAGCAAGCCCTACTCTGTACTATTATTTCGCAGTGGGCTCTACACCGCATCTTCATGTTTCTGACTGGTTAATTTGCTGTTCAGAGTACAAGCACAGCTGGTATCATTTCCCCGACCCGCGCATGTTGTTACTTTATTGGGTTGTGTCTATTACTTTCGTTAGCAATTGGGATGTTTTAAGAATTATCACTTTTAATACATTGGGACGAGTGAGAGGCATGAACAGAACAATGTGTTGTATAGGTTGATTGACCGATTTGAGACATACAGCTAGACATTTGAATTGTAAACAATGTGTTGTATAGTTTGATTGTGTTGTAAGAGTGCTTGAAGATAGGCTATGTGTAGACTGACACAATCGTGCCGTTTGCTTGCAGACTCCAACCTTTATACTAATAATCTGGAATCGCAATTTGAACATGTGCAATTTCAAAAGTGCAGAAAGCTGCGATTTTGGCTTTTTATTTTATTTTTATGCTCAATCAAAATAATAATTTTTACTGGTGTGATATATTCGTATTTGTATACAATTTATTAGGAGTTGATTTTAGAATCCGTTTGCCTACTTAAAAATAATAATTCAGATCATTAGTATGAAAGTTGGAGTCTGGCAAGCGAACGGTACAATTCGCTTTCCACGATTAGGGCTTGCTTTTAAAAAGAGGAAGAGGATCGATAAAGAAAATGAAGAGAGGACAATGAGATCATAGCAACGCCTCTGGTGTCGCCTATACTGTATGCTCAGTTCCCAAAGATTGTGAAGAGTTCATTATGCTGACTAATTTAAATAAAAAACATTTGTTGGATCATAGAATTTGTGTTTTATTGCTGTTTAAATGTAGGCTATTATACAGTATGGCTATTTAAAACATATATTTGGTAGCTATTCTATACGGCTGGAATTTTTACGGCCATATTGGCTGATTTTATAAAACAAATGAGTCGATGAGTCGATTAAATACAATAGTAAACTCTGACAGCCTATTCGCCATCTGTCATAAGATGTTTTTCTACCATGCCGTACTTTGTATTTTACACAATGTATTTGTATTACTGCTTTGTATTTTATTATTTCTTAAGATAATTCAAATGTTTAAACAAATAGTCTTTATTTCTGTGTAGGCTATTGGTGTATTTCTTTATTAAAACATTGCGTAATTATATCAGTGATGAAGTTGCAACTAGAAACATTTTGCTTTTGAATTTGTTACAACCTGTTATTTTAGGAGAACATTGTGAACATTGTGTGTACTGTCGTTTAGAAAACAATTTTTGAGAACGAATAGCATTTTCAGCGTTCTAGCTTCCCCATGTGTTTGGAATAGTGCAATCACAGTTTGACGCAATCTACCGTATGTTGACGCAATCTACCTGATCTTACCGCGGAAAGAAAACGCTGTAATTAAACAAGCGACATCTGTAAAACTTCTTTAACCAGCGGAAAATACAGGACTTTTCCTTCCATTGGCTGAGATTATGAAGGGGCTGGACATGCTGACATACTGAGCTCTGATTGGTCTATAAAGTAACCGGCTTTTGTCAACAACGCGAATGCTTGGTCAGTAAATCATTGTGATCCCGGAATTTTTGAAAATGGACAACTGCGATTGAATTGCTACAGCTGTGAATCAATCGCTGCCCTGAATTTTGCTGGTGTTATCAACAAATCTGAAGTGAGATACTACTTTCTGGAGTATAATGATGCCATGACTCAGAAGATGAATCGGATGACATGAGGAAATCCCAGACTTTGATACTCTTCAAAACGTTCAGGCAAAATTGAGGCATTTCATTGTGGTGCCAATGGTGGAAAGAAAACGCTAGCTCCTCTTGTATAAAACAACTGTCCACAGATTACATTTACAAGAAATGGACAACCATGGCAGTTATGATAGCGACAATGAAAGATGCATAGATTCTTGGAGTATTGAACGCCTTGAGTGTGAACGGTAGCGAAAAGAATCCGTTGTAGACAAGGTCAACTGACTAAACGCAAAGAAAGGACTTTGTATGTCCCAGCAAGCAACACGCCAGTGGCCCACTGGCGGCCCACTGGCTTTCTGCCACTGCGGCCGCCAAGCGTTTCTGCAAAGTGTCTGGCCAGCGGGCCTTCCAACAATACCCTGACCAGCGGCTCACCAGCAGTTCGACGGCGGCTAGCCGCTTTTATGCACTAAACCCAGCGGGATGCCTCACGACCCAATATTAGGTTTTATTTATAATAATCCTTTACAATAATTTTGGTCATATCACAAATGACAATGAACTGAATAAAATCTAAACAATTTATTTCAAATAGTGCAAGATGCATACAAAAAAACATGCATTATACAGCAAGCATACAAAATAAACATGTGCAAATGAATTTAAATAAATTTTTAAAAAATCAAATAGTGCAAGAAAACGTGTCCAGCAACAGATATAGGAAAATTACAGTATTTGAATGTGAAAAAGTACAAAATAAACATAATACAATACAAAATAAACAAGGGCTAGAATGGCAGTAATATACATAAGTGTGACCTAGCAGCAATCGATATTTATTGAATATTATAGATACATCAGTTCAATAAGCTTATGAATGGTGGCATAGCAGACTACAACTACAGTCAGAATTAAGAACATTCACACACATTTTTAAATATATTAAGAGGATAATGCGATTATATACATAACACTGTACATAGCAGCAGTTTAAAAAAAAGAGTACTGTAGATTAGCAGCAATATTGGTTGTGCTGGAGATGTCATTCATATTCACGGCAGGTCCCTTGTACCGCCGCAACGTCTTTTCCCATCTGCACGGTCAGCTGCTCCTTTCTGGTACCTGGGTACCTGGTTCTGGACAGCCTCGTCAGTGGCATCCCGGTTGGAAGGATTCTTCCTTATGGCTCCTGTAATACAGTAATCAGATATTGTACTTAAATGTTCTGACATGATTTTGAGAAGTGCATGACATTCAAGACGAATGAAATGTTTCATGAAGACAACATGCTAGCGCAACTATAGTCTTGTTTTTACCTGATTGTTGAGCCAGCTGTGCCCTCTGCTTGACATTCTCTTCAGTCAGACGTTTATCAGAAGCTAAAAAGCACAATGAAATGTCAATAGCTTAATAGTGAAATAAACAAAACTGCCATATACATGTAATTTCAGAAACGCTGTACAGTATTGCATTTTAGTAAAGGGCACACATTCAGACAAATGCAGTTTAATGAAGACAAGATGCTAGCGTAACTATAGTCTTGTTTTTACCTGATTGTAGAGCCAGCTGTGCCCTCAGCTCGACGTTCTCTTCAGTCAGCTGCTTGATCTTCTCCAAATGTTCTGAAAGTAAAGACAGACAGTTAATTATTCAGTCCTAAATATCTGGTTATTTTACAATCAGAACTCAAATCGCAGTGTCCGTCAATATGTTCATTCTTACCTTCATGTGCAGAGCTAAAACTTCCCCCAACCTCTGCCTTCTTGCCCTTAAAATTAAATTGACAAATAAAATTGGAAGCAAAATGCTTTAATAACAAGTTAAGCATCTGGGTTAAGTGAATGAACCCACACATACCTATGTAGCAGTCCTCCACATGGTGGCGTGGAGTACCTCTCTGGTGCCTTGGAGTACTGTGCTTGCTCCATCCTAAAAATAAACATAAAAGTTGGTGAACAGGTAAATATGGTGAAACCAAGTAAACATTGCAGCAATTACGAGATCAACATGTAATTCACATACCTCCAGGGCTGCAATCCACAGGGTGTTGTGGTGTAGATGTGCGTCCTTGGGGTGGTAGGGGCCC